>JANHGN010007428.1:0-15986 GCA_024605025.1 Megaceryle maxima | reverse complement strand
AAAAGAGGGAAAAGAGGGAAAAGAGGGAAAAGAGGGAAAAGAGGGAAAAGAGGGAAAAGAGGGAAAAGAGGGAAAAGAGGGAAAAGGAAAAAAGAAAAAAAAGAAAAAAGGGGAAAAAAGAAAAAAATGAAAAAAGGAAAAAATAAAAAAGGAAAAAAAGGAAAAAATAAAAAAGGAAAAAAAGGAAAAAAAGGAAAAAAAAAAAGGAAAAAGGGAGAAAAAGAGAAAAAGAAAGGACCCCAAAAAAACAACCCAAACATTATTGCAGGCAATTAGAGTTTCACTGCTGACCTTGACATTGAAATTCAAATAAACTGTGGAGGAGCAGCTGCTCATGGAGAGAAATCTGAGAAGGAGCTTAAGGAGCCCAGCAAGCACCCGCTGTTAGAAACGGTTTGTTTGGGTTTCCTTCAAAACAGGAAAATAGAAAAGAGGTCTGAAAGACCATTTCTGGGGTCTCAGTAACTTTGCTCAGTGGGTGGCTTACTGTACAGCCAGTGTGGCTCTTGATCATATGACCCCTGCATAGTCTGGTTCTTGGAGAGTTTTGAACCTGACCCCTTTCTCCATCTAAATATTTTAAATGCATTAACATGTTGACAACAGATTTCTGCAGTGCATCCTTTACACTGAGCCCAATACAAATGCAGTGGGACCTCCAAGTCAGTAACATCCTAGATAACGTCATAGTCATCATGTTCAAGATCATGTGAGGGACGTGAACATACACAAGTCCATGAGACCCAATGAGATGCATCCCAGGGTCCCGAGGGAACTGGCAGATAATGTTTCTAAGCCGTTCTCCATCATATTTGAAAAGTCCTGGCACCAATGTGCAGTCGCAGCCCAGAAGGCCAATCACATCCTGGGCTGCATCAAAAGAACGGTGGCCAGCAGATCGAGCAATGATTCTACTGCTCTGCTCTGGTCAGACCTCACCTGGAATATTGCATCCAGCTCTGGAGCCCTCTGCACAGGAAGGACATGGACCTGATAGAGCGGGTCCAGAGGAGGGCCACAAAGATGATCAGGGGCTGGAGCACCTCTCCTATGAGGACGGGCTGAGGGAGCTGGGATTGTTCAGCCTGGAGAAGACAAGGCTGCTGGGAGACCTAACAGTCACCTTCCAATACCTGAAGGGAGCTTATAAAAAGACTGGAGAGGGCCTGTTTACAAAGGCCTGGAGGGGATGAGGGGCAATGGTTTTCAATTAGAAAAGAGTGGAGAGTGGATTTTGATTTGATGTTAGGAAGAAGTTCTTTACCATGAGGGTGGTAGAACACTGGAACAGGTTGCCCAGGAAGGCAGTTGAGGCCCCACCCTTGGAGACATTCAAGGTGAGACTTGACGAGGCTCTGAGCAACCTGCTCTAGTTGAAGATGTCCCTACTCTAATCAGGGTGATTGGATTAGATGACCTCTAGAGGTCCCTTCCAATTTTTGACACTGAGGTTGGCAAGACCCTGGCCTGGGTTGCCCAGAGAGATGTTCGATGCCCCATGCCTGGAAGGTGAGGTTGGACAGGCCTCTGAGCAACCTGATTTAGTGACAGATATCCCTGCCCATGGAAGGAAGGGTGGAACTAGATGATCTTTAAGGTCTCTTCCAACCCAAACCATTTTATGATCATATGGAGGAGGGGTAAAGCAAGGAACATACATCACTGTTTTAGAAATGCACATAAGGCAAATCCCTACGAGAAGATAATAGGAGAATTGCTTCATCTTACTCTGAATTGACATTCAGTTTTAGGAAGCAAAGGCTACCACCTGTAATGAAAGAGACAGAAAAGTCGTGTTATGTGTCAACAAATTAGTATAGAGACTGTGAGTGTGTCGCTGAACAGTTCCCAGCCTCACCCTTTACTCATTGTTCTGGTGAAATAATTTGCTGCCTACATGCACCAAGCCAGAAGAAACTCCAGGCTAAGGGGAACATTGCTATGCCTTAGGTAAGAGTGCTCCCTTCTGGCTGCAAGTCTGAAAGAAAAACTGAAAAGAAGCCACCTTCCTTTGTGTAGATAGAAATCGAGAAAGTCACACATCATGTCCTGGGCATTTAAATAATAATAATAAAAAAGAATATTAATAAAAAAAGAATTAAAAAAATAAAGAAGTTAGGGCACACAGACCTGGGTGCAGACAGAGTCTTTCAGCACTGTCAGAACCTCTAAGCCCACTGCTAAGACACCTAAAGGGGGGAAACATTAAGGAGAGGAAAAGAATCTCACAAGATATGTGGGAGCACTTTCAGCTGAGCACTTCCACCAGCACAGTTCCAAAAGCACTAGTTGCATGATGCTTTCTGCAAACATTTCCTTAACAATCTATCTTTCATACAAACTTCACAACAAATGAAATACTAAGAACGATCGAATTAAATCAATTATTTTGATTTTTAGAGAAAAACAGTCACTCTTCAAAGGGGGATTAGGTCAACTTAAAGGAATGCAAAGAACCATTAATGGTAGTTTTTCCTTTATCAACAGGCATGAAACATAAGAATTCAGACTATTTTGCAGCCAGGCATATGGCTCAAAATAATTTACAACTGTCACACCCAATGAAGCTAAGGAATGATTATTTTAGTAAACACCAAAGTTTCCGTGTCTCAATATGATGATCTAAGATTTTTGTCCATGCAGCAAATTAATTTCACAGTTCTGCTAGAAAAGCATCTGGAGAGTTAAGTAAACTGCAACGCACAGCCCAGGGGTAGTTTACAAATACAACTGAGACAATTACACAATTCTTACCTCCCTTTCCATGGGAAAGCATATGGATGTTAATTCAAAGTAATATTTTTCTGAACATGTTTAGGTAACATCAACTACGGTCCAGATAAAGAATGTTTGAGAAGACCTTACAAGATTCCACCTGCAGTCATTGGGTTTTGAGTGACTGCTTTTATACCTTCCTCACTCAGTGTTTGTTTACCCACAATCACTCTACAGACTTAATTTCCCAAAGTGTCTTCCATAATCTCAGGCAACTGTCCATGTAATTACTCTCACACAGCCACAATTGTTGCTGCCTTTGACAAATAATGGTAGATGGGTCTCAGGATAAAGAAAGAGGGTTTCATTCTACAAGCACATCCCTGAAAACATGAAGTGTTTTCAGCTAGAAAATGACCGCAGAAAATGTATGTAAGATAATAATTACAGATGATGCTCTCACTCTGAATCATCCTCTAGTCATCTTTTATATATGCAAATAATTTATGAAATGCCAAGTTGTGGGTGGGTTTTTTTAGTACAATGTTTGATCTTTTAAAATAAGTTGAAGATACCAATACCTAATGATGCAACAACATACATACTAACATTTTCCTCCTTAGTTTCATCTCCAGAATCTCAGAAGTGATCAGTGTAACATTATTAACCCAGGGAAATGGGTAGAGGCAGATGTGAAAGCCAGCTGCGAGTTACGTGACAGGTATCACAGCGCTTCAGGCAAACGGCTCTCCTTTGAAAGGCAAACACCGACCTCTATGGGCAACGGGTAATGGTGCAAAACAGAGCACTAAAGAAAAGCAAAAACAATTCAAAAAGCTTTGTGCACCTCTCTGAAGACAAAGTCATTACACTGAACTAGGATACGGATAAGGATTCTTTCTCTGGATTCAGTGATGAACATCAGAAGCAGATACATCCCTCACCAAAATGGCTTTCATCGGTTTTGTGTTGTCCTTCAGTGGAACACATCTTGCCTCTAAACAGACTTAATTCAGCATGCTACTAACACCATGGGAATGACTCTCAAAAACACCCCCCTCAATGCTTGAACAACTCTGGATCACAAACTCGTGCTGTGGGTGATCCTGAGCCCCCAGGATGATGGGGAAACACAAGCATCTTGAATGAATGCCAACATTTGAGATCCTCCTTGCCAAGGCTGCACCGGTGGTCCAGCCCTGGTGTCACACAAAGTATCTAAGGATGAGCAATCAGGATGAAGGAGCAGATGTCACAGTGCCAGAGGATGGCCAGTTGGGAATATGGTGCCTCCTCGTCCCTCTTCAAAGACAGGGCACTGCCAGCAGATACAGAACCATTGCTCTCTGATGGTGACTTGAGCCACATTGGGAGGAAAACCAAGACACAAACTAGAACACAAAATGAAACATGGCTGAGCAACAGGAAGAGCAAGACAGACAGATCTGGGCTATCCCCCAGCACTTTCACTACTGTCATCCACTTTCAGGAGGCTGTTTTGACCTCTTCAGTGGAAAAAAAAAAAAAAAGTAAATAGACCAAAATTTAAGGTTTGCTATGGCTCAGAACTGCAAGAGGGCAGGACACTGCAGGTCCGGGACAACCAGAACACAGGAAAAACATTGCTCCTCTTCCGGCTCTTTATTTTAATCTTCCTTAAGTTAATGACAAGGATGCAAACAAATGGAGTTTTCCTAATTGGTTTAGGGTCAGTTTCCATGCCAGGATTTAATCCACCTTTTTGCAACAAAGGGCTTTTTAAACCGATGATGAATAACCGCAATTTGGTGAATATTCTTGCAAGTACAAATTCTTCACCATTAGATAAAAACTATCACAAAATGACACTAGCAATCCATTTTTTAAATAGGTATTTTTTTCTGAAATCGTGGCACATACACTACATCTTGATAGCAGAGAATATGTATTTTTATTTAAAAAACATTAAGGGCAAAAAAAAAGGGGGGTTGAAATGGGGTGGAAGAAAAAAAAAAAAAAACAAAACAGAAAAAGATAAAACCTAAAAATTTAAGATAACTTATCGGTTGCAGAAGAGTAGAAACTGTTTCAAAATGTCATTTTTAGGCCTTACAAAGCTTTTTGGCCACAATAATTTACAAGGCTACCTCCACAAGGCTTAATGGGAATTTTCTTTAAGTTTTTTCTTTACATTCCTGTGACTTGCAGTAGGGTGATGGAGTTAACACCAAGTGATGGAGTTAAATCTTAACCAGGGATTGCACTAAAGTAATGCTGTCACAGAGAAGGGAATTAATGCCCACAGTCTGAAGCTGTAAAAAATGGACAAAGGATAAAAGTAGAAGGTTAAACATTTCGAAGATATTCAATATCACACTTGGATACAAAACAGTCTCAAATCCCCCTCTATCTCCAAAGAACTGGAAGTCAACAAGTTTATTAGGAAACCCCTGCTTGCCCTCTTTCCTATACACACATCCTCCTCCCATGTGGCCCTGGAAAAGCTCCATCAGCTATTTCATTGCTAAACTGAATTCTGCCTACATAGTACTGTCCAAAAACATGGATATTAGATGTTTTAATAGGGTATGAAATTTCTTGTGTTTGCCCTTTGGAAGAGAGCTAAGTGAGCTTTCCACCTCAATGGTATATTCCATTAAAAATTAACAACTATCTCATAAAAGACATTTAAATATCACATAATGAAGTGAAAGAAATGAAGCAGCTGAAGTCTTGGACAGCTGGTGCATGACAGGTAGGAAAGGGCTCAGGGCAAGCTAAGCAAATAGAGACAATCAAGAAGGAAACAAAACCAAGAAAACCAAACAACAACGATGTGTATAATCTTCTACAGAAATGCTAGAAGCTGGATAAAAACACATCACTGACCTGGAACATCTAATTTTAAAAGGCAATAGTGTCATTTCGGCTTCTCAAAATTAGGAGTTTTTAAAACTTGGAGCACTGTGGTTGACAGCTGTGCCTGTGACTCGCAGTGCTGCTGTTACTAGGATAATATCCCACTAAACCCAGGTTAGGACTCCCAGGATGAGGGCATTTCCTCCTGGGCAACCTTCCTGCCATCTCCACTTCACATCTTCACCAGGAGACATAGAAAAACCTATAGTAATGCGTAGCTGTGTCTTCCAAGGCAATCATCTCAGTGAAGAATTTTGGCAGGTTCCCAACACATTTACAATGTTATTTCTAAGGATGAACCAGCCTCTAATATGAAATTGAGCTTACTGATATGGAAGGGGGGAATATTTCTGTTGCTTTTCTCTACAATCTTATTTTTAATGAAACAGTGAACTCATTTCTCAATAATTTGCAAATGATTCTTAAACAACTGTTACACTGTTAATTAATCACAGAATAGCTGCGGTTGGAGGCACCTGTGGAGATGGTTCAAGTCCAACCCTTGTGATGAGATTCCCCTTAATCCTTCATCTCTCCAAACTGAGCATGCCCAGCTCTTTTGGCCTCTCTTTCCTCCAACAGATGCTCCAATCCCTTAATCATCTTTGTGGCCCTTCCCTGGACTTGCTCCAGTAAGCCCACATCTCTCCTGTACTGGGGAACCCATGGTGGGACACAGCACTGCAGACATGCCTCTCCAGCACCGAGAGAAATGACAATGGCCTCACGATGACATGGGCCAGCTCTCTCAGCACTCACAGGTGCACCCCATGTCCCACAGACCTGATTACCTCCAATGTGTTTAAATTTTTCCCTAAACTGATCTTCCTTCAACATCTTCCTTGTGACAGACCTTCTGGGCTCAGGAGGACAAAGGCTGGTCTTAATGAGGACTCAGACCTCTGGTGCGATTTCAGTCTTATCTGCTGGGTGGGTAAAAATCAGGACTAGCAGTTGACTGAAAGCTGGTCGTTATCACTAATATTAGTCACAAAGAATAACCAAACCTTTAATCTAAACCACCAGCTGGTCACTCCAGCAATCCCTTCAGAGCCACAGTTCCAAAAGCTCCTGGTATTCTGCAAGTCTTGCTCGCTGTACACACAGGGCAATAACCCTCACGTTGCACTTATGTAGCACATTCTCAGATTTGCCGATTTTGGTGCAACCTCCATTACTGATGCAAAAGCACTTTGAATGAGCTGAAAGCCAATGATGGACTGAAACTGTGCAGGACATAAAAGAAATAATAGCTCACGCTAATTTTTTGGATTAGCTTTCTCCCAATAAACACTATTAAATTTATAGTGGGGTAAACCCACCATCTAATTCAGGGTCTGAGTAGGGAGGAAAAACTCCAAGACAAACAGGCCCTGAAAGGGCAAACAGCTTCAAGCACAGCAGTTCCCACCACCCCATGGGGTACTGGTGGCAGCATTTCCCAGTTCTCCTTGTCTGCACAACCAAAATGAGACACAAACTCAAGGGAGTTTTTTTTCATTTGTAATCTGCAAGGACTTAATTTTCTAAATTAATGAGCAGCTAGGTATGACTGGGTGATTTATTTGAATATTAGCATCATTTCCATGGATAGTTTTAGGCTCTTTCTAAAGAGAAGTCCTATCACAAGCCAGAATATTTCAAAAGCTTGTATTAGGGTTGTAAGGTTGCTTTCCCACGTACAGTAATGGGCTCTTATACCACATTTAAAAACCATCTGTACATCTTCAGCATTTTTAATACACCTTGCTCTGCAGCACTGAGGCACCATCTGCGTCTCTTCCTTGGTCTCAGTTGTTTTTCTCCTTCCCAATTATATCTATGCATTAAATCCTTTAAACCTCTAGCCAGCCTGTGACTTCATTGGCTCAAACTAATGAACAGAATTTTCTAATTCCCTTAAGCTAATCCTATTACCTGTCCAAAGCTATTTCTGCAAGGGTCATCATTACACAGAGATGCAAATCTGAGACTAGGTCTATCTGTGGTCAGTTGTAACCCAGCTCTTCTCCTGGAAACCACCAAGGACATTTGTCAGCACTTGGAAAACACGGAGCTGAGCCACTGAGCCTCTCAGGTAGAGTGATTTGTATGTCAATTGCCTTTCAAGTCTAATTTTAATAGGGGAATAAAATGTGGTGTTTTGAAGATGGCCAGAGCTGCTAAAATTTATTAGCAGTGTCTTAAATGTTCTAATAGATAAACTTAAGTGATACAGTCTCTCAGAACCACCTCACCTTTGGCATCAGGCTGAAATGGAGCTGTTGAGACAAAAACTAATGCCAGATTTTCCAGTTCTGAATTTGGCAGGCTGCTTTGATTTAGATGCAAATAACGAGCTATGAGAGCTGTCATTATTCATGCTTTAAATAAATACAGGTTCTGCTCTAGCATGGACAGTAAGTGGTGTTTCACTCCAGATGGAGTCATTATGGGGAAGAATAAATCTATTAGAAACCTGAGTTGCTGATGGTACATGCCCAGACTATCGGGAGTGACACCTATGTCTGATTTAGCTGAGTTTTTATATTCCTTGTACATGGAATCCTCTCTCTCTCTACTTGATTTTGTCATTGATTTCATTCAAAAAGGGTTTTCTGCTCTTTTGTGACCTGACTTTGAACACTATATAAGAATCTGCAAGGGAATACAAAGACATAATTTAAGTAAGTATAAATATTGGTGGGAAAGAATAATAAACCTGATGTGCTATATGGCAAGCGATCTGCTATTGACAGCGATGGAAAAAAATCATCAGGTCCACCATTGAGTGGAGATGCAGAGACTGTTTTACTCAACAGTATTTTGCTGTTCTCAGAGGCATATCCGTGTCATTTGTGCTCAGATGTGAATTTGGCAGTGGTGTAAGAACAGACAATCTATATGTCAGTCCTTAGAATATAACTGTAACATAACCAGATGAAGAAAACTTAGCATATATAAAAGTCTAGTAAACCTCCATTTTCTGATACTGAACATTACTTTCTACCACTGAAGTCCCAAGAAGATGAGCATGTTCTGAACTGTACAGGTCTAAGCGGTCAAGAAACCACAGGGCAAAATTACCTTTTGGATTCTTGCTTCCAACCTGCCTAGACAAACAGTATCATCTTCACAATCAACAGCTGTACAAGTTTTATGCAAGAATTGGACATTTTTTTGATGGGAGGGAACAGTTTGAACATAACATCGCTCTTCTGATGCTGATATGCAGCAGATTGCTGGAATTACATGTGAATGCTTCATCCTATTTCAGAATGGGTTTTTAAACAGATCTCTGTTATAAATATTAATGTCTAATCCTAGTACTTCTAATTACAGCACAGCTAAAATCATGGGGAAATGCATTAGTGAATGAAAGATGATAATTAAAATAATAGAACTTGAGAGCAAATTGCATAGATAAAGATGACTGGTATATGCCAGGATATGCCACCGCTGCTTTCCAGTGATATAGGGAATGCATCAGTAACAGTGATACATCTTGAAGCCATCACAGGGCTCCCTTATTCTTGATTTACAAAATGCAAACACCCTACAGGTATTTTACATCTTCAAAATACACATGATGCCATCTGCTCATATCCTCATCTCAACTGCAAAGTTTTTCCTGGGTGAATCACACTATTAAAGGATAACCCTTTTTTTAGAAAAAAAAGAAGAAAAAAAACCAACAACAACAACAACAAAAAAAAGCAGAGAGCACATCAATTCACACCAAAAAAAGGGTCCTACTGATACAATCAGTAGCCCCACCTCAGTAGGGAAATAATTTTCAGTAAGTATTGCACTAGACTGGATTACAGGGATTAGTCAGCTCTGTTGTGCAATGAACTGAAGCTATAGGAGGCTGCAATTCTCACTCTATGCAAAAGCTGTACAACTTCAGAATAGTCTTAAAAGCAGAAAGAGTGCAAGAACTTATAAAAAAAAAAATCAACACCACTCTTAAATTTCCACCCTGTCTTTTAGACCTATTGCCCTCTTAGACCACTTTCAGATAGCCAGTGGTATAAAACCAGAATGACACACACACATCCTACAAGCCACCTGTGGACAACAAACCCTCCAGAGACTGTACAAGCACCCAAGGTAGACACCGGTGAGCAAGGAGAAAAGAAAAAGCAGGTTGCCTCCATCATTTGGTATGTTTAACAAGGCAAAAGGATGCAGGGAGCTCAGCTGGACAGTCTGGTAACCAGCTTTCAGTGCTATCCCCTCTGAAACTACGTAACAGGCTTCATTTTAAGGTTTACAGCTGACCACAGTCAGACTGAATTGTAACCTTAATTCTGAATTCCTTGAATGAACACAAAGATTTAGCCTGAACCCCAATACAGTAAAATGTTTCTCACTGGTTTAAATGTAAGTTGGAACATGCTGTACATAAATGAACACAGAGGACTCCAGGGCATTGCAATAAGCACACACCACAGTTTCTGCCTTTAATATTCAATGCTTATGGAGTTCAAGAGAAATCTGTAGAGCAATTTTCATGACTAGCATCCAAGTACAGAGCAAATACAATTACAGAGCAAACCTTATTCTTACTGGAAAAAAGATATTAAAGAAATATGAGTAGAATAATATAAAATGATAGAGAGAAATGGGATCTACCCAATACCAGATATGGTCCAAATTAGGGGAATAGCACTTTTTGGGTACAAGAACCAAAATCAAAATAAAACAAAAATCCCTTCCAACTATTTAAACTGAAATACTTTGTGAATTCACGTCACCTCTTGTATTGTTTTTGTTTTTTGGTTTTTTTTTTGTTTGTTTGTTTTGTTTGTTTGTTTGTTTTTTAAGTTGAATCATTTCAGTTTTTCATTGGCATTCTCATTTCGGCCAGACATGCAAAATGAGAGCAACAACAAGTAGAGGAAGCTTGAAAAATAGCTCCATATATTTGCCTGCCAAAACAAGAAACTGTTTTTGATGACTCGTAACCCTTTCCACTCTAACAGCCACAGATAATAGAAGAGAAAGAAGGAAAATGAAATTGCAATGAGCAAACGCCATATAGTTTTTCTAGCTCCGTTCCATCAGAGGAAGGGATGGTGGCCATGCGGGAACAAGGATTCCTGCAGAGAGAGACAATATGGGCTTCAGTGAGCCATCTCAGATGCTCCCAGCAAAGTACCTGCTGTGTTACGAAACTCCACACAGTCCAAGCCTGTCCAAGACATTTCCCAGTTGCCACTCCTGCTACCTAAGCCAGCCAGTTGAGTAAAGCTCTGTGAGGTACAACAGCAGTGGTGACATCAGCCTAAACCCAGCCACACTGGCCACCAGGTTCAGCTCTTGGGGCTTTTTCAGCTGCTCCTTGCAAGTCTTGCACAGAGCCAGGTGAAAATACATTATCACACTTGCTCTTAACAAACACCATTTCACTGATTTTTATTTTGTTTTAAAATTGTTTCAGTGTTGATGAGACCTTCCACAGAAACAATATCCTGGTTTTGAAAACATTAGAGTAATAATTTCAAATGGCAGCTTGAAATTAAACTTGTTTCTATTTGTATACCCATCCACCATTTCAGTGGTAGAAGTCATTCATAATATGACATCTTAATTAAAATATCCTTAAATTAGTCATAGAATCATCAAAACGTTTCGTTTGGAAAAGACCTTCAAGATAATTGAGTCCAACCCTTAACCTAACACTGCCAAGTGCACCACTAAACCATGTCCCTCAGCACCTTGTATTCCATTTATGCAATATTTTAAGGAGAGTTGCTTTTCATAGAAATAAATATTTTATCTTAATTTGAGATTAAAGCATGTTATAATAAAGTTACTTTGACACAGTATCAAAGAAACTAATTGCAATACTGTGTCCTGTCCTTCGTAATTGTTGGAATTCTATTAAACCAGCTGCCTCCAGTGGTACCCAAAGACATTTGAAAATAGAGACTAGCTAAAAATAACCTTGCTAAGCCTTAAGCCAAACAGGATGAAGTAAACCCTCCAAAAGAGTAGGGGAAGTCAGGATCTACCAGCTGAGGAAACAGCCAGCCACTGATCATCTGAGGTCTAAATACAGTGCCTCCGGACCTGAGGGACTTCCTTGGAGCCCATGCTATGGCCACCTCCAGGCACTCTTTGCTTTTCAGGAGACCATCTCTCCCAATGAATGTAAACTTTTATTGCCATTATCCTCTCAAAATTAGTTCAGTTCTGCAGTTCATCCTAAAAGGCTTTCAGGCCACTGAACTCAGTTGTCTCAGAGATGTCAGTAACCCATAACCAATGGTAAACAGCACATTAGAATGCATTTATTCAGATCTTTCTTAGAAAACTTCCCAAATAATTTCAGAAAGTGTCTCTATTTAAAATACAGTAGCAATCATTTTAGGGCTTTAAAATTTTATTGTGCTCTACTGTTTAGCATGAATGTTGATGCATCTCCCAAGACTCTCCTACAATATTTAAAATATAGGGATTAATACAGGTGTGCTCTCATACAGACCAACCTTGTGTTTACCAACTGTTAAATAGTTAAATGAATTAGAATTTTTTTTTTTTTTTTTTGAGAGAGCTTGTTGGAGCACATCAATACATGAAGCACTTATAAACTGATTCACAGTCAAACAGTTCTACTGGGACAGTTAATGCTCCAACAGTCATTTATCATGTAAATCCAAATAACTGACACAGAGGTAATCTGAAATAGCACGTTTGTACTTTGATTTATGGTAGTCTCTGGTTTTCTATCTGAGCCTAACTCTCCCGAAAGGATAGCAAGTGCTCTTGTATGCACTCACATCTTATTTAACACTGGAGAATCCACACAGAGAGCCCCTCTTAGTGCTGAAGCCACAACACAAAGCTTGGAGACACCAAAATCATTAGAAAAAAAAAAAAATCAGATTTAATTATTTGTCATGTTCACAGAACTCCTCTGCTTTCCTGAATACAGCACACTGCACACAGCTGCTACTACATCCACTTCCCATGTCTGAGAGGGGTGAGACACTGGAACAGGTTGCCCAGGGAAGCTGTGGATGATCCATCACTGGATGTGTTCAGATCCAGGTTGGAGAGGGCCTTGAGCACACTTGGGAGGTGTCCCTGACCCATGGCATGGAGGTTGGAACTAGATGATCTTTAAGGTCCCTTCCAACCCAAACCATTCCATGATTCTATGAGTCTATGTCCTAATGCTCCAACTGCAGTCAGGTTCTTACAGCAGCTCAAATGTTATGTTCTGCTGCATAAACAAATCCAGAGCAAGGATAAAAAGCACCACTAGAACACCTTCAGTATCCCTTGTTCTTATTTCTCTTGAAGTATCTCTTGCGTATTTTCCATGTACCCTCAAGATTAGCACTGAAGAACCAAAGGAATTCAAGCATCTGTGCCCACACCCAGGACCGCAGCAGCTGTGATACTGTTATTTCTTGGGTTTCGCATCAGCATTTTCACATCATGCAGGTGATAGTAAAGCTTCATCTGGTTTTTGCTCCAAATTCTGTCCCCAGGAGGCAAATTGGCACTAAAGTGCTGTATTGGTGTGCACATTATGCTGGTTAACACATGCAAAGTGGATGAATCAGAGGTGTTTATAGTAAGATCTTTTTT
The DNA here is from genome assembly GCA_024605025.1 of Megaceryle maxima. Classification (NCBI taxonomy): domain Eukaryota; kingdom Metazoa; phylum Chordata; class Aves; order Coraciiformes; family Cerylidae; genus Megaceryle; species Megaceryle maxima. The sequence goes on along the minus strand of JANHGN010007428.1, from coordinate 2,789 downwards.
GATAAGATAATTCTGTTCCCTTCATTTTCCTTTTTCCCTTTCCCTTCTTTTCCCCCACTCTCCCCAAAGCTTCCTGGTACCTCCTGCTGCTTGTTCCAACAAGCTCTTTTCTGCTGATGCCTTCAAGAAAAGATCACAGTTAGATGGCTGTATCTGCAGGCAAGCTTCCCATGAGGTGATACAACTGTCACCTGACCATGGGGAAGGCTAAAATATTTGGAATTCATTTCAGGATAGAGCCACAGCAGTCCCTGTGAATGAATCTTATTAAAAATCTAAATGCACATGGAACAAAATGGCCCAGAATTTGCACTCCAGTTTCTACATCAATAAAAGTGAGTCCTGGGGAAAGGATTTCCTCAGCTGTTTACCTGAGCTCTGGTTTGGAGCAGGATAGGAAAGTGTGTGTTGTAAGCCACTGTCCTTTCCTCCAAATTGTGACATTTATGTACATGTTGAGACAAATGTAAATGCCTCAGTTGCTTCCTGCAGCCCTAGTTTGCTTATTTTTTGCCTGCAAATGGAGTAAAAACATTAATTCTAATTTTATGCAGGTTTACAAGCCACCTGTAAAGCTGTTTACAACTGAGCTGGTGAAAGTTCACCATTTCTAATTAAAAGTCAATCACAGCATCCAAAGAAAACCATGAGGCCTCTGGAATGACACTGGTGGTGTAAAAGATCTGTGTGGGGAAGGCAGAAAGCAGGAAGGCATGGACCTGATGTAACCACTGCAGGAGTTATGGGGCACTCTGCAGCCACATGATATTGTTTGCTTTGACTTTTATCTTCTTGTTATCAAAGGCAATGTGAGGAATACTTCCCTACCACTGCTTTACTGCATGTAGTAAATTGTAGTTGCCAACAGGGATGCCGGGATCAGGCAGAAGAGGCAATGTTATTTCTGGTATTCCTAGTGAGGGGGCCAGGCAACCCCTGTAGCACACCCTGTGAAGCTGCAGCTGGTTGGAAAAGGACTTGGACATCCACCATTTAATCACTTACTTTATAAACAGTTACTGCATTTTTTGGCAAATGGTCAAATAAAAAACTGAAACATTCTGTTGTAACACACCCAGCTGGCAACAGCTTTACTGTTCAACAGAGGATGGTGGTTTTTTTTCTTCTAAATTGGATTTACTGTTTGGACTCAAGACTGCCTGCACCCTCCTCATGGTGTTTTCGTTGCCTTTTGATAAATACAGATAGGACACTTTCACATGTGGCTCTTCCCATTTAAGACAAAGAAATTAATCCCCCAGACTAGCAAGTTTCACTTTCTGCTCTGTGAAGGGAAGACAATTTTGCATCCAGTAGCTGCAAGAGTAGCTATTGTGTTATGTGCCAGGAGAGAAGGTAAACATATTTTAATGCATATTTCTGCAGGCATAAGAAACTTCAGTGGATGGCTGAGAGGAGAGATCATAGCACTAGCGAACCATCCCTACCTTTAGGTGGTGGCTCTTCTCATGTGAATAGAGTTCCACCATGTGGTTTAGTGGTGGATTTGTCAGTGGTGGGTTAACAGTTGGACTTGATCTTAAAGGTCTCTTACACCCTAAACAATTCTACAATTCTGTTAATACAGAATGAATAGCTACTTGATAGTGTAAGAGCCAGGAGGATGGGAGGCTCACACCAGCCTAACACCATCACCTACATTACACAGCCTGTCTCTCCAGCTGAAAAAGGCAACACAGACTCATTTTCTGCAAAGTCATCACACATTGACGAGGTAAAGTTGAGGAAAAAACAGCTTCCTGTTGATGGTGCCTTAAGGTAAATGCCTGTAACACAATGAAGTAAACAACTGACTCTTGTCAACTTTTCTAAAACATGGGGAGATGCGCTTGGTGGATCCTCAGGACACTCTACTTGGAGGATAGGAAGGGGAATGGAAGAACAGCAAGCACCTGGCAGTCACAAGTGAGGCCCGTCTGCTTGTCTGCCATTCCTACAGGAATGGCTCCAAGGCAGCAGGCTGCAAGACACAAGACAGTCCTGAATTCAGGAATTCACAGGCTGAAGATACCTCCTTCACCAATGTCCCTTTCCTTACCATAGCACAGTCTTACTTGGTCTACTCTGACTTACTTTACTTGAGTCATCACTACAAGACATGGGTAAATTAAACTGAAGTACCAAGACATTAATAAATACTCCCTGTCAAGAGCTATGGCCCTGCCTTGCCCAAAGCAGCAGGTGCTGCACTCAGTAGGTCCAGCTGCAGAGAAAGGTTTTTTAAAGTTGCTTCATTCGCTCAAATTTGAGAAGGACAGCTAGGTAGACCCTGCATTTCTAGGGAGCCTACAGGCTAGGTCAAGCCTACCCTTTGCGAATAATAACAAAGTGCAGATATGAAGAAAGCAAAAGCAAGAATTCCTACTAATTTAGCTAAAACTACACATTTGAGAAAAAAAAAAAACAAACAAAAAACCAAGAACAAAAACACCCCCCCCCCCCAAACAACAAACAACTTTAATAAAGCAAAAGAAAGCAAAACCAAAATCACCACAATCCACACCAGAATTAAATATAATGGCTTCTGAGCCAAACCTATTTTTCTAACTGTTTTCTGTGGGCAATTTTTTTGCATATCCACAGCCTTAGGAGGCATTCTTGGTCAAGTCCTTCCCCAAAACAGAGAGTGGATATTCTGCCAACTTTGCAAGTTTTCAGTCCTCCCAGCACTCCCCTGTAGGCACATTCCACACACCACAACCCCCCCCCCCCCCCCCCCCCCTCTTCTTCTTTTTTGTTTTCTGCATGCGACAGATATATAGAGCGTC
>JANHGN010007427.1:69396-155649 GCA_024605025.1 Megaceryle maxima | reverse complement strand
CATAGCTTTAAGATTTATTTGTTTTGAAAAATGTTTTTTTGCTGTAACTTCGACTCAAAAAAATTGTTCTTTTTTGTTTTTTTTTTTTTTTAATATAAGGTTTGTTTATTTACATTCACATATCAGTTCCTTACTTCACAAATGGGCTTCTCTGTTTTGTTTGAGAGACAATGGATTTTGTTCTCTGATGCATTTCTGGATTAACAATCCTCTCTTTTTATAGCACAGGTAGAGCACAGACACAGTCAGTGTAAAATTCCTCATGTTCCTTGTCTATGCATTTCGGTCTTCGCCTGAAAGGTCACTTCTGCAAATGCGAGTGGAGCACAGCCTCACCTAGCCACGCTCCTGAGGCTGTCAACGAAGGAAGCACATTAATTCATTAAGGAAGAGGTCTGGATTTTTGTGTTTATTCCCTTCACTGACAGACAACCTTTTGCATTTTCAATGACAAAGTGCTATTCTTAGCATTCTTCAGCTTTTCTTCACTTCCTAATCAAGTTATTTTTTCTTCTTCATTAACAGGACTCAGATATTTTATTTCATATTCCCTAGTACTGGGCAGTCAGCCAAATGCTGGATTCCTGCTCTATCAGGAACACACGTGCCATCCACATCAGGTGGCTTTTGCAGCAGTTGCTCTTTCTTTTGCTGCTTTTTCCTCTCCACAGCAGTATGCAAGGCCTGAAAAATCAAATCTTTATTGTTCTGGACATTGTAGTAACTTAGGTTCACCAGTTTGTCAAAATCTTCCTCTGAATAGCTCAGATTGTTTATGTAGTATGGACCATAGGCATTGGCAACATCAACATCACCCTCTGCCATCTCTGAGGGACTACGTTTCACACCTAAGAGACAAAAAATTACTCTGTTAATTAGCAAAAAGCAACTACAGCCTGGTTGTTTCTCAGGCACATACATACAGTGGATTATAACTGAAAATTTTCCCTCCATGGGAGTTTTAGTGCTGGGATATTTGGTTGGCAGCAGGGAGTGGAGAAGTTTGTGATGGTGAGGTGAGTAGTGGTTGTCCTGAGTATTTTTGGAAATGCCAAAATGAGTAGCTCCTCTTTTGAGCCCTGCCTCCTCCTCTAACTCTGGGGTGAACTGTTAGCACTGTCCCCCTCAGTCCCATTCATGCTCTCCCAGCCCTGGCCCCCACCTTGCTGCCATCTCCCAGCCATCACAGCAGCCTAAAATTCTAGCCAAGGTACAAGTAAATGGCAACTACTCTTTTTCTCTTTCCTTCCCTTCTCCCAGAGTGCACAACTGCTGCATGGTTTTTCTGGGTGATGGATCTGGAGCCACCGCCACTTTATGTGCCTTCTGTCTTTGACTCGACATCATGTGATTTCCCTCACTACCATCCTTTCATGCCTTCAGAAATAGGCTGCTCAAAATCCATGTATTTCAGTGATCCAAAAGCGCACCTGCCTTCTCAGCAACCTGACAGATATTCTTTCACCCAGCACAACCTAGAACATCCCCCAGCTACATCAACTCTTGTTTCCTACTGGGAAGAATTATCCAAAAATACAGAACACTGTTGTAAACAACTAGATTCTATTATCTAAACTGAAAACCTTCACAGAGCCATTATCTGGACATATCCTGGAAGCAGATGGCACAAATATTTACTGTAATTTCCTTGAGCTACCTATTACTATAAAAAACTACAGGCTTTATGTAATCTCAACAGTGAGAATGAACTTGATATTCCCTGTATCACTAAGATTTGACAGGAATACTGAAAGAACTTTTCATGCCTGTTTCATCATCCCAGGATAATCAACATACGCATCACAGATCCAGGCAAAATAATTAGACAGACAGTGCGACAAGTTTAATCTCTGGAAATATTAGATCCATCATATCTTATGATCTGAAGACAAATTCCTTAAATTTATTTATTTTAATTCATTTGAGAGTAGCAACCAGATCCAAAGGTAATGCAGAACTTTATGTGCAGGCTATCACAGAGCAAATGTTCACAGGGACATCCATAGTAACTTGTTGTGGAAAAAATACCCAAGGCTTACCCTGGCAATCACAAATCCCAACAAATTTATAGACGTAGAAGATGTAAAACATCTCATAAATTGTTTTTCTAGGACCTTCATAAGTCACCTCTCAAGATGACTTGTCCAAGTCTCAGATGTACTCCAAGTTATAAGCAACTTGTACTGCTTGAGTGAAGCAGCCTGAGATGCCTCACACATAGTATTTTCCCTTTCTATTCCAGCTGTGGAATCATCTAACCAATGCAGGAGTAATACAGTTTGAATACGTCATTTTTACTCCTTTGCTGCCCAGGCTCTCAATTCCCTTTGCTGAACAAGCTAGTGGATGAGCTGGCTATGAAAAAAATGTCCATTCGCATCATTGAACTAGAAAGTCAGATTGAGATCTGGGCTAGGGCATGGTACTGAAGTGTTATAAATTAAGCTGACCTCTACCTGTCTCTAACAAAGGGCAGACATCCACCCGAGCCTCCCAGGCCTTTCTTCCGCATCTGTCCTGCCATCATAGAGGTCAGCTCTCAGCTGCAAGGTGACAGCCCTCCCAAAAAAACTGCATGGGTTGAGCCCTTCCACATCAGCTCAGCTGAGACTTCACCTGTGGGGAGCCAATAAGGACCCATTCTTTCTTTTTCTATTTAGTCTCAGCTTGCAGGTACCACCTGTGCCAGTCAGGCAGCACAAGCGTGCCTCAATATGCAGATATGAAGGTCTTCATATACATCTTCTACATACCTAATAACACCCCTTTCTAGATTCCATGATAATTTATATTGACGTAGCACCTGCACATCATTTGATGTTCACCTGATATTAGATAGCTGAGTTAGGAATCATCCTAACATCCTTGGGTTCTGGAAATTAAGGAGGGGAGGTAAACTCCCTCACAGAGCAGTACAGATGCTAATTATTGGTTCCTATTCTAGTTCTTTCTCCTTTTCTCCAGTTCTTTCTGCAAAGGGCACCTCTCAGTTATCTGATCTGTGTTGAACCAGAGTAGAATGGTATGTGTACCTGTGTAAATACCCTTAGACTATTTGAATCCCATTCAAAACACCAGTTGCATACCTCAAATGTGCAATGAACTCAATTCAGAATATCTAGAAAGCAATATCTAATGTATTGGTTTTTATTAGTTGCCATTTTTCTTTTCTTTTTTTTTTTTTTTTTTTTTACAGGAAAATAATTCATACAATTGGGACAGTAGTTTCTGTGCTTGTTTTGTTTTTGTTATTAAATTCAATGTGCTGTGTACAAGCCCAGAACTTTTCATTGTCAGCATACTGTGGGACTTTGAAGTCATTAAAAAATAAGTATGCTTATAGCATGAGTTAGGAATTTTATCATCTGGAGAAGGAATAACTGAGACTTTTGGCACCAACAGAGGTAGTATGCCATTGTGGGACATGGTACCAGGATTTACAATTCATCTGCTTTGAAGTGACCGGCAATGTTGTCATTGAAACTTTTCTTAAATTTTAAAGCAGTACTCACTAAAGGGAACAGAAACTGTCAGCATAGCTCAGTGTTGTATTTTCATCACTTTGCTAGTTCACACTTTTGTTTTCAAGGTTATCTGCCTAACCGTAAGCCTGGAAATTATTTTAAACAATTAAATCCTTAGATTCCCCAGACCATTCTCTGACAGGAAAGGATGACACGTATGTGGTGAAATAACCCTGTTAATTTCTGCCTCTGCAGATAAACAGAATATACTTTCATCAGTTAACTCTACAATCTACCTATGAAAAGCCAAAACACAAAATAAATCTGAAGAGAAACGTATGTTCCAAAGGCTGATCCCAGCTGCTGCTTTACTGTCCAGGAAAAATTACATATTTTAAGCTTCTTGATATGGGTCAGATCTAAGCAAAGAGACTCCAAATCTATGTTTACAGCATGACCTGAAAAACAGATATTGCACAGTAAAAAAGAGAAAGAAAGTGGCTGCTGCCTCTGTTAATGTGATGCATAATTGTAAACTTACCGGGTGCTTTGTAGTCTCTGAAGGTGTCATTTACTAGAGGGAAAAATATCACAATAGGCGTTTCTGGGCTCTCCTTGTCACCAACAATGTAGCATTCCTTCAGATGTGGGGTTTCCTGATCATCTGGCACCTTTGTAGGGAAAGGAATTCCCTGTTTTGCAAAGTATTTAGAGGCTTCTTTCAGGGGCTGGTTGCCACAATAGGAAAACAAAACAAAAGAAAACATCACAACATATGGGAAACACTTTGAATTTGACCAAACCCCAATTTCTCTGGGAACGTTTGTGGGGTAAGGACAAATTCTGACAGATTATGGCAGGTACCAAATTTAGGTGTAGACTCTGTATACAGCCAAGGCATGGAAGGCTACAGCTAAGTGGGATAGATCTGGGTTCACATGCTTGCCTTTGAAAATCTACATCCCACATTTGGATATTAAAAACACTTCCTTAGATAACTTTTTATTCCTAAGGAATTTAAAGCTCCTAAACACAAACTGTTCTTGCATTTATTTGCATATCTGGTCTTCTGAATCAAACCCTTCTATTGTTATAGTTGTACCGTCCTGAATATACATGCTTCCCATACATAAGGATACTTATAATTGCACTGAGAAGTCTTAGACAATTTTAAAATGCACTTAGCGTCATTCATTTTACATCTGACTTCCTTCAAATCAGCTAAAACACATTTACACATAAAAATGGGCAGACTGAGTTTACTAAATTCTTACTTCCTGATAACACTTGTACTGTTCAACAAAGATACATTACCCTGGTAAACTGTTAATTTATTTACACTTCCTGGGTACTGGGGAAAAAGGTTTCTATGAGTAGAGGATCAGTCATTCTGGGAACTCAGTGATGAACGCAAGAAATCGGAAAAGAAGAATGTACAAGGCTCACCCCTGTCTGGGAACCTGAACTGTAGTTGAAATGCAAGATAACATCCACTTTCCTTTCCGGCCTCAGAATGGGTGGGTAACTGGTAGCAAAGGCAAATGCAGTATCAATGAGGATGAGGTAGTCTGTTGCTACTGTCAGGTGGTTGGGCTGAGAGTCGAGCTCACAGTCTAGAAAAGAGCATTTTTTTTTTCCACAGGAGGTGCTCAATGTGAGATAGGTGCTGCAGAAAGTCAGTTGTTAACAAAAAGAGAATTCATCCTTTCTTGGATCTTAGACCTACCAACATATAGTTGCAGTTCAGTATTTTCTCAGTTCCTCATCTGGCTGCTTCTTTTCACTATTTACTCTACAATTTCTTTGGCTTTCCTCTAATTAAGAGGGATTACCTTCAGGCTCAGGAAAGTAAAGTTAATTCCATCCCTTGGCGTTGTGTGTGACTCTGATCAGGTCAATATTTTTTTTTTTTTTTTTTTTCCTTTTTTTTTCTTTTAATATGGAAAACACTGAAATGGCACCTCACTGTCTCAACATGATAAAAACTAAAGCTGTTTGGTGCCTTATACATTGCGAGAACAGGCACACAGATACTAAAGTACACAGAAGATCTAGTAGCAGACTGAACATAAATTCCCAAACTAGGTAACAAGGAATACTGCTACAAAGGTTACATCTTTCTTAAAAGTAAAAAGATAACATGAAACAGAGCTCCTTCCCACATTGCTTGAGAATTGGCCAGGCAAGAAACAGCATATGATAGCACCAGTGCCATGGCACAAGCGTGCAGGCTGGCTGGCTGCCACATAAGCAGACATACACTGGTTGACTAATCAGGATCTTTCTCATCTGTCATTCAGAGGACTTCATGAAATTTTTAAGAACTTACTTTAAAGCCTCTCCTGCTACCTAATTTCAGCTTTCAGTGACAACATTTCAAATTCTATGAGAGGATGGGAACAAAACAAAAAGGCAGCTGGCTTGAGGATCTCTTAACTATTGTTTCTTTTTCACATGACTTAAAATATAACTAAAAGAAGGGTTCTAATACCATACCTTTCCATTTGGAAAACTCGCTCTCTAGGTAGTTGTTGTTCATCTGGAGGCCTTTCAGGAAGTTATGGATTTCTGAAGCTGCTGGACGTGACATGGCAACATCTCGGAAAATGGCTGAAAAGCTGTCAGTGGCACAAACCACTCGAGTATCCATCTCATTTGGTCTTGTAGGAAATAGGGTTTTGTCATCTGCAGAAGAAAGAATGACAGTTCTTATATGTGTTTTTGTTGTTGATGTCGATCTGTGCAATCATAATTTGGTTTAACAAGTTTAGCAAAACTTGGACTTTTTTCTCGTCTTATTTCCAGGATTTCCACCAATAATAGTTTTTCACCTAAGCCTGGAAAAATCCGTTTCTTACTCCACAGGCCTTGTTTGTATGCAAAAGAGTCTATCTCATCTACCACAAATTTCCTTGTTTTTCTATTATTTTATCCACTGCAATGTCTGGCACTTATCCTGTCTTCCTTTACTACCCCATTTTTCAATTTCTTTCTCAGCCACACACATAAAAAACCCACACAATGACAATCTCTTGGCCACACAAACGTAATTTATGTTCCTTGCTAGCAAATGCAAGCTCCTTCTTTTAACAACCAGAAACTAACTGCTACAAGTTCAGTATGATAAAATAAATCAACTTATTTTTTCTACATTTCTCATCTTTTTTTCTCTATAGTACATCTGTCTTGTGTATTTCTCCTTGAAATTCCACCCTTCAGATCTTTCTTAAACTGATAGCATGCTTTGCAAACCTCATGCTTACAATTAGTTTAGAATAACTTCCAATAGTACTGAAGTTTGTATCTATGCTTTGTAGACTCCAGAGATGCAAGGATTGTTTTATCTTGTTTTTATTAACCCTCATGCCATACTCCAGCTTCCAAGAGAGGAACTGGAAGACCATGGATTGCTAGTGGAAGCTTCCACCAGCCTCTCCTACTCTACAGGTATATTTGTCTCCAGTTTTACCCCTGTGCTCTGAAAATGTCTCATATGAGGGCCATTCTCTCCTTTTCTTCCTGTGACAGATCCCATGGATTCTTTTCTCACACAATGGAAATTATTGCCATAATGAAATAAATGGCATGAATTCCCTCCTGGTTTCCCTGTGCATTACAGGAAACTCTTGAAGTGGAAATTCCAAAATGGCTTAGAAACATTCAGTGAGAGAATAGCAGCATGTTGCGGGGGGGGACAAAAGAAAAAAAAGAGAGAGAGAGAAAATAAAATAACATTATGGTGTAACAGTATAATAATAACCCACCTATGTCAGTAATTTTATCTCGGGTCCATTTGTGCCAGAAGTCTTCTGAATGAACAGATATGTACCAAGCATCCATAAGATTCAAGGAGAATACACTGCTCCAGATACCTGTTGCATAAGATAGATTTGACAGAATGTAAACTGGTAAAGACCTGGAAGTATTTTCATTCACAATGACCTTCAGTACCTTCTGCACTCTCTAGCAAACTTTATTCATTATGTTCTTGTAGTGCACAAATAAGAAAGACTGCCTTTATAAACTAGTATGTGAATTCATAATGTACATAAAGAATCTAATTTATTGACATATATTAAGGGGGCTGGTAGTATTTTCAGTATATCTAATACATTCACTGTTGTTATGTGGCAAATAACATTTTGTCAAGTTCATCTTAATATTTTCCACCTGTCCTCAAAATTTATCATTCCCAAAGTTCTCAGCATTTGTAATTCTAAAGGTTTTATTTATTTCTAGCATAATCCTGTTACAGATACACAGTTATCATCCAGGGCTGTCAACCACAAAACACTCAAGATTCATACACTAATAGCTCTTAGAATGAGGAAGCTGACTTAAAAGTTTAGAAAATAGTGTAAATGTATAGGTCTTTTGAATTGCCTTTTGATTTTTCAGGGTTTAGGATATATATGGGACACATTTTAAAGTTGTCTACTAACAGATGTAGCAAAGTTGACATCAGTCCACAAGGGTACCTATCTGCAGTCTTTCAGGCTGATAAAACACCGTTATGTGTTATGGTTAGATGTGCTAGGTGTGCAACAGTGCCTTCCTGAACCCTCCAAACTGCAGAACTAAACCTGGCACTCTGGGGAAGGACTGGACTGAGTGATGGTCAGAAGAGGCTGTACCAGAGCAGCCTGATGATCTCTGGACCCAGCAATGGCAGTCTGCAGTCAGAAAGGGATGGGCTCAGACATGCAGGAACATGCTGCAAGACCAATGTAGTCAGTCTCTTCTCTGTTCCGGGGTTGAGGTGCAAAGGAATTTGCTGAAAAACTTTCAAATAACTGCATCACTGAAGTAAGTGACACTGCCTGCATGAAGGGACTCTGGGTCATTGTCAGGAAACAAGGGCAGAAATGTTCCAGCATCATTGCTTTAGAGAAGGAAGGAAGTGACAAGATGGAAGGTGTAGGAAGGTGGCTGGTGATGTGCTGGCGTTTCTGACCACAGAAGTGGAGAGCTAGATACCTTGTCTGGCATTGCAGGCAGGGACAGAGAGATTCTACTTTGCTTCCTTACACTTCACCACCAGTTGTAGTGAAATCTCCACACAAGCAAAAAGTCTCTTCTCAAAAAAACCCTGAAACTTCCTTTATGCAACTGGTAGAAGTAGGAAGGACAGTGAAGCAAGAGATTCCTTTCATAAAGGGAAAAAACAGATTTCCTGACAGCTTCTACTCCTCTTATGCAAGAGGGGAAAAAAGGTAAATATTTGCACTCTGAAGTGATCCTGGAGGATCAGAGTTAGCTGTGGCAGGAACACTGGAGATAAAAAAGATGTATTTTTAGAGACTCAGGTTAGTTGGAAAAGTGGCATGATTTAACTTATACAGCTTTTGTTGCTGACAAAGACATCTAAGTGTGAAGGCCTCATGTCAGTAAGCATAACCACATATGAAATAAAATAAATCTGTTCAACTGGATAAAATTTCAGAGAAAATAATAGTGACCTGTTACCAGTTCTACTGTTTTACCATATACTGCTCCTGGCAGGTAAAAAATGTATGAACTGCTTCATTTTAGAAGACAGGTTTGTGCAGGAGCATATTATATTATATCACATTACATTTCCCTGGAGCACCAAATTACCTTCCAAAAAGCAGATTCTGGATTCTGGGAGTTTCTTCATCAGACGACCCATGAAGAACTCACTACCAAAGTCTTCTGCATGAATGAAGGCACCGTATTTTGGGAAGCCTACCTCGTAAGGGGTGAATTCCATCCATTCTGAAAGAAAAAGCAGAAGACGGATTGATTGCAGCATCAGAAGCACAAATTAGTTGAATAAAACAAGATATTGGCTGGGTTAAGGCAGACTGGTTTATAACACACACACTTTGCAGACACTTATTCACTGTACATTTTACAGTGGTGAACACGAAGAGTGAATTTTCCTCATATATAAATTTCTCTACAAATTTAAGATTTCTGAAGCTTTCTACAGAAATGCATAGCAGGAAATTCCATGACAATGTTCTCCATCACTGATCCTCAATACAACTGAATATATAATAAGGCCTTCAAAAATTTAACTATTAAATTTCTACTCTTAGGTGGATCAGCCTTTTAGAGTATTTGTTCATTGAACTGATTTCTTTACCTATTCCTAAATTGACCCCTATTGGAATTAAGTGTTAAATGCAATTCTGGAGTGTTATTACCTCTAAAATCCTGGTCGCTGATTTTATCCTTCACATTGAGAGAGAGGTAGATGGGCAGGGGATTCTGACCCTGATTTAGTGCCTGCTGCTGATCTGTGAGCTTATGGGAGTCCTCCTGTTTTGAAGAAGGACAGTAGCTGAGGACAGTTAGATGATGCAGAGAGCCTCCCACACTTAATCTTTTCATACTTTGGCAACACAGTGCTTCCCAGACACCAACTAAGATGCTCCCAACTGGTTCAGTTCAGAGACATGTTGTGACCCCTACTTCTAACCTTTCCCTGCCCCAGCACTTCTGTACACAAATAGCCCGAAGTTAAGTTCTTATGCTGAAAATAAAACCCTGAGATTTCAATGTTAGGAAGAAAATGTTGTTATTCACATTATTTATTTCAGAAAAATATCTGGAAATTACTGAAAAGCACTCTTGGCAGGAACTATTTAATTCAGAAAGAGTAACTCATTCCCTATCTGCTTGGAAAATCATCTTTTCCTCAGACCTGTCAGAAAGCCAAGGCTGCAGGTGCTTCTCCTCACTGGGGCAGCCCTTGGAAGGATGACTGTGACACCAGTGCCACTGGGCTTCCCTTGGGCTATGCCAGTCAGGGGATGGGGCTGTGGCACTGCAGGGACACTCAGCTCCCTGCTGAGCCCATTCTCAGACAGTCTCTACCACTGGGCTGTGCTCAGGCAGTAGAAATTTGGATGTGTGTGGGGCTAATCACATTACAGGGGGAGTGCTTTCTCTTTCTTAAGTAAAAAATGGCTTATTGGGAAGGAAATATTCATGAATACTAAAATAAAACATGAACATTGCCTTTTGGTGAAAAAGTTTACAGGGTTACATAATCTGATGAACAAATCAGAGATACTGTCTTTGGGTTTGTGATTTTTCTGTGCCTTGTCACAATATGCAGCTCTTAAAAGAATAGCAGGGTATTCATTTAAATATTTACATGTCAATTAATTTTAAAGTTGATCATACTATAAGTTTCCTGTTATTTCTCTTTATTCCCACACTTTCTGTACCAGGTGTGATGTTAAGATCCACATAATACAGCCAACAAACACAAAGAACAATACTGAAAAGGCACATACTTCAGGCGTCTATCCGAAAAAGAAAAAATGCCACCAGCTAAAAAAATAGCAGCCAGCTCTAGCTGTTCCTTCTTGAGCAGGGCTGTTGGACAAGACAACCTCACGTCCAATCTCACCTATTCTTTTAGTTACTGTGTGTGCTCACCACTATATTCACTAAATACTCAAATCTGAAGAGAAAGGTGCTATTATTGTACCTTTTCGTGTAACATGGTTTCAATGATGAGTCCCCATAGGTCTGTGAAACATATCTGATGTCCTTCCTGTTCCCTCTGGCACAACTCTTTCAAGTAGTATTTCAGACGATCAGGTGCAAAACAAGTAAAAAACTTATTTTTGAGCACATGCTTTCGGGCATCATTGAGTGTTTCTTTAAGATCCTTTTGGGACCAGTCAGGATCTTCATATAAGTTTGACATAGTCCTAAAAAAAAACCCCAAAACACACAAAGAAAAGTGTGAGTTTTGAAGCAGAGCTTTGGAAAGTTATGGATTTTTGTGTATGATGCCTTGATTTACTTGAAAAAGCACATGTGTCTGATGCCATCAAGACTGAATTAATTCCAAATGTGGGCATATATCCACTGAAGGAAACAGGGAGCCACAGCAGAAAAAGAAAGAACTTTCTTGAAAATAAATACACAAAGACAATACAATACAATACATAAAAGACAATACAAAACTCTTTAGATCACTTCTTGACATCACATATAGAAAATTCCTGTGAAGACTTTTGTTCATCTTGGTCTTACCATGTTGTGCCAGATAAACCAGTGATGTATGAGACACAGTCCAAGACATTGATTTCCTGCACACTGAGAAGGTGAGCGTACATGGCCGTCAGAGCTCTTGTTCCACCTCCCGTTGTCATGATTGCCACCACAGGTACCTGTTCAATTCCAAAAGACATGCACTTAGTGACATAATCTGGGAAGAGAGAGAGACATCTTTGATTAGAAAAGAGAATGCTACGGTACTGATAAAGTAATCAAGATGCTTCATGCCACCAGTCTGCAAGGAGAAGAAAAAAATGAATTAATAATGGGTATAGAAGTTGTAAGAAATACTTCATGTTTCCTCTGCCAAGCAGCTAGGCATTAGGACATGAAATCAATCATCTCAAACACCATTTTTTCAGTGCCCTATTGCAAAACCAACAACGCAGACCAGCAAAAAACTAGAGGGAATGGTACGTCCCACCATGCAAACCAGATTTTTATCAGATGTAGACCAGAAAACATAGGTGCTGTGTCACAGTTTCTATGTGAGAAGTAATAACCTCTGTTACTGAAGTTTGCTAAAGCAAATTTCTACTATTATGTGGTTATTTCACAGGCTATACTTGATGCATTGTGATTGATGGGTTGAAGAGTACATCCCCTGAGACCAGAGGCTGGTGACACCATCCCTTTTTATAATTGCTAGAGGGAAAGAGAAACCATGCTTTCTCCACCTATGATATACATACATACCATACTAGGTATGCAAGTGAGATGCATTTACTTCATTCTGTGATGACACGAAAATCCAGAGTAAAGTAGTCTTGGAAGAAGGATTAATCCATAAATATGAACTGTCTCTGTTGACAGTAAAGATAGCTACCATGCATTGGGCCTCTTGTGCAAATCATCAGGACACTCCAGGGAGATTGTTCTGCAGGGAAGTATGGGTGCTTCTACATCAGAGGGGAAGGAAGTGGCCCATGGCTTAGTACTGGCATTTAAAGACAAGGTCTTGTGTGTGAAAGGTCCAGCTGTGCAAAAAAACTGCCAAGCTCAGTTTAGGGCACAATGAAAAAAATTTTTCCTCTGAATTCAGGCTTCACACTACAGTCAAGGGAGTATAACTAAAAAAGAGATTTTTCCCTGCCTTGAACCCTCTGTTATTGCTCCCATTTGCCAACAAGCACACGCTCTAGCTGCAGCAGATGATGAAGTCAGACTGGCAGCATTCTGTGCTCACACAATGGGAGCCTAAATGCTGACACAAAAGACACAACAAAAGAAAGTCCACTTTGAACCGTGAGGGAAAGAAGTGCTGAATCAATGGTTTAGATTTGGCCAAGATGAATGTGAGACCTGAAAGAAGCTTTGGCACTGAGAATACCTAGCCCTTCTCTGCATTATTGTGCAGACTGCTACAAAACTGGTTCCTGTAGCAACATGGCTACAGGTTTTTATTAATGTTCCCTGTGAGGACTCATTTCTTCCTTAGAATAGAGAAGTCAGCCATAGATTGCACATGAAACACTGAACACCAATGCTACATTTTGACACTCAGCTGTGGAGAATGCAGAGAATAATTTTATTATACCTCATCATTCTGCAAGTCTTCCTCCAGATGGAGAATGTCCTTCAGAGCAGCTGCAACCACCTTCTTTCTCTTGTGAATGAAATCCTTTTCCTGGGCACACAGGCCAAACCCCAAGCGTACATCTAGGTCTTCCTGGCTGGAACAGAGGATCAGGCATCTCACATCACATTTATAGCCTAACTCAGTATTTTAGTTACTCCTACTTCATAAATAGACATGCCTTCACCATCAGGTCTATATAAAGCAAAGCAGGAAGAAATGGAATGTTTTAGTTTGTTCTTGGAGAAAAAACAGTACTCACTCCCTCCCTCCCTAAACATGCCTGAAATTAAATATAGCTACACACAACAAAATAGTTCCCTTTCAGACATGAAGCCAAAAGCCTGCAGAGGGCACTGTTTTAAAGGTGGCTTTTAAAAGTTGCACAAACTTCCATCGATACTTGCAAATCGTGGACCGAAGTTGATGACTTCTGTGTTCAGATGTTTTTTTGCATGTGGGTGTATATAGCCATTTAGGCATATTTATAAGCACAACAGTTGCAGTTTGGAAGTTGCTATGAAAATCTTCTTTAAGTTTGGAAATGAAGAAGTTTTTAAATGACAGCTGTAAACTGTCTGTATATCTTATAGAATATTTACTGAAAATTAACATCATAATAGGAGATGCATCTGCTTTTGTAAGGGGAGAGAATTTCCCTTGCAATATGTTACATAATGTAACATATTAATCACACAAATGTTTCTAAGGCCTTAACCTTATCTCAAATTATACAATGTGTTTCCTTGGTGTAGAAATAAGCAATCGAGTTAATTTGCAATTATCTCTGAGTAGATAGTAAAAAAATAAATGCGGGTACATTTATTATTACAACTTTGTCATATTGTAGAATGGCCAGGCACTCTGACTTTGGTCTTTTAGTTGTTTGTTTGGTTTTTTTTTTCTCTGACCTCAGGAAACAGAAAGGTTTATTTCAAGTAGCTTTGAATTTGTGCTTTGATTGAAAATCTGCATTTGGCAATAATTTGTAGAGATATCACAGAGTGTCTACAGTGGCTCTTAGCACATAATTTTGATTGCAGCAAAATATCAATAGACAATTCATGGTTCTTTTTAAAACCTTTTCTTAACTTCCTGTATAGTCCCATTACATAAACTCACGGGCGCTGAAAATCTCTGTATTGTGTACTGTGTCCATTTTGGTTTATAGTCTGAAATGAGGATGAGCCAGCATACAGGGTACAGGCAGTAACAAAGAGATTTGAACTTGACTGACCACTATTTAAATTCAAAAAATGAGAAGGAAGATAAATATGATATCTTACCATTTTTTCACCTTAAAGTGCAAATCAAATTTTCTGTGCTGAAATTTGAAAAGGTAAAATTATTGATAATGATATTTTGTTTAAAGCAGTCCCCTTCCCCTACTCAGAATGGGACATAGATCTTTTTGGTCATCATTACATCTACAAAGCTCTGAATCTCAGTAAACTGAGATTGGGAGACAGATTCTTCTCTCAGTATTTCATTAATACCCAGAGATATGCACCTATTTAATGAATTAAGACTTTGGTATCATCATGCATAGTGTCTCTGTTGTGAAACTCAAATGTAGCTTGTACTGGTACTACTTTGCTACAGAAATAAATAACAGAAGAATTACAGTGCTACACCTCAGCTCCCTAGAAGGGCCCACTGTTAAACACAGGTCTTGCAACTAAAGTGTCTCACCAACAATGGGAGATAGAAGGGGAAGCCATAAAGGCTGAGCACCCCATATGTGTGGCACAGGCTTGCCTCCTGCAGCAGTGTGCCAGGCTGCAGCCTCATCCCCATGTCCTGGTGGCACCCAGTGACCTCCAGCCTAGCTAAGGACATGGAGAGTAGAAGGAGCATGAGCAACAACTCAGACATTTTTCTTCTTCCTCCTTCTCCCCTGGATTTCCCATTTTATTTTGCTCCAAATAGCTTACTTCATTATGCACTGCCCTCAAGACAACTAACATCTTCTAACTTCTAATTAGACATCTAACTTCTAACATCAAGAGATGTTAGAAGGCACCTAGTTCTGTATAAAGGGAAGTGTGTTTTTGGTTTCTGCTTTTTTTGTGAACCCTATGGCTGGCAGACACTTACCTCACCGACTACTTCCTGATCAGAAGGAAGTGACTTCAAAGGGAGAGTCAGGGGGATGCTTGTCCTCCTTGCTCCACATGACATGCAAGCACACTGAAAAGGAGCACAGAGTGCTTTTCAGTTAAGACAGAAATGTTCTTCTCTTGCTGCCTACTCACACAAGAAGGTGAGATCACAGAGCTGTCTCTGTTGTCTAACATGTTCTGGGGTAACATACAAAGGTGGGAAACCTCCTCTTCTTTGCAAGTGCAACATCCAGGGAGGGTTGTTTGTATTTGGCGTAGTGGAAGAAAGTGGGATCTGGGAGAGAGGAGCAGGAGTCACAGCCCAGTGAAACTCTTTGGGTTTCTTCAAAGGATCCTCTCACTGTAAATGTTAGCTCATTCTCTAAAACAATGAGATAAAATGAGATAAAATGCACACAGAAAGTTAGCTCTAATTGCAAAACAAAGATAGAAAGGGGAAATAAAGAAGCAAAAGGTAGCTTTGAACACCCCCCTTCCCCTCTCTGTATTTGAAAAACTGTCTTCTGAAAGTGATGCAAGACCCAAACATTACAGGTAGTTGTGTATTTGTAATGGGCTGAGCAAGAAGCCAGATGGGAATGTGATATGAATGGCACTGAATTTTAGACTGCTGCATTTCTACTGCATCAGGACATGGTAAATGCAACCAGGTACTTTGCATTGTAAATCATCCTCATCCCAGGACAAATAAGGAGCAAAAAAAGTTATCAGTCACACAAAATAAGATCTGACCCTCCAGCAGACGACACTATTCATATGAAGAGATCAGTTAATCATGATGATGTGTGTTATACATGCTCTGAGATTGCCCACCAAACCCAGCCCCTCAGGGGATGTGGGTAGAGGAACCTCTAGATTCTGGATCTTGACCAGTGTCAGGCGGGATCCAGTTGCTGAGCGGCCAACCCCTGCAAAAAATTTGTTTCTGTGCACATGCAGAAGCTGAACTGTGATAGATCCTGCTGAAAGTTAAGGCTGTGGACTATCACGCCTAAGGCAGTAAGCTTCTTCAGTGTTTCACAGTACTACAGCAGAGGCTTTCAGCATCTCAGCTTGGGGCTTAGATACCTTCTGTACAAGCATCTGATTTTGTTTCTAATCTGGCACAAGGCTCCCTACGAAATCAGAACCCTGACTCTACACCTGCTTCAGAACTGGCAGTGTTCCCTACTGCAAAGCTTTTACAAATTGCCTTAGATATGGTCAACTAAAGCCTTAATATTTGGATGATGCAAATTCTAGGTATTGTTAGAGAGGGTAACAATCATTAATATTCAGTTAAAGAATTAAGAAACTCACCTGCAAAATGCTTCTTTTTCATCCTGCTGTCCAAGTGAACTTCCAAGCAGGCTATTTCACGACACTAGAATAGACAGGATGGGGACAGAGAATTAGATTACTTATCTAGCCATCTCACTATCAGTGCTGGCAGATGTTGAAAGGGTCATTGTAGGAAGAGTCATTGCTTGAATGGCGGGGTCAGCTGTGTTGGAGACTTCTGCTAGATTCAGTGAAAGTGAGAATTTCATCATCACATAGGAAGATGGTGCTATGCTAAACACATTGTAATTTTCAGTGGATGCAGACAAAATGAGGGAAAATGTTAGCAGGCTGAAGGCTCCTCAAAGATCATAGTGGCCTCAGAGATAAAGCTTTTAAGAGAAAAAATATCACTAAAGACTTGCAATGTTTCACTCACTGCCATCATAGCCAGCTAAGGTAAGAAATGACGTGGGAAAGAACAGAACAGAACAAAAAACAAATAGTATTTTACCACTATTGCGCCATTTGTGATGATGGTTTCAGGAGGACCTGGGCTAGGAAACAAGAACAAATAATTTGTATTTTATAAACAACATAATCTAGATACTGTCCTAAACAGGACACATTTTTCCATCTTTTTTTTTTTTTTTTTTTTCCCCTCCTTCTTATTGTTTATAGAAGTATGCTCCTTTTTCAGTAGATGCCACATAACTATGTAGCAGAAATGATTCAGTTGCAATAAGGCACCTGGTAAGCACTTGTAACAGCCTTAATAGCACAAGTATGTCACAAATTGCATAGCAACATTCTCCTCAGTCACAAGCTGCCCAGAGAATGCTCTCCAGAAAATGTCTTGTCTTATGGTAGTGGGATTTACCAGCCTCAGAAAACCAACTCTGAACTATGGAATTAATATAGAAATTTTGAGAGAATATCACAGAATTTAAAAATCTGAATTTAGCCTCCACATCATGGCATTTTCCTTCCTTACAATGATTTTCTAATGCACACATTGAGTTTGGGAAAAGGGTGAATCTGGCTGTCAAGATGATACTGGGTATGCAAAATGTTTCCCTGCACTGAGGCACCGCCCCAAGCTGCAGATCTCATAATAACAAGGGTTTACTCACATGCTCTCCAATACAAACTCAACTTCCAGCTCCTCCCTCCTCTGAAAAATGAATGAAGTTGCTATTAGCACATGCAGAGGTTTGCAAAGTGACCTTCATTTTTGGAAACATGGTTTGCTCTATGCTTTGAAAAGTAACAAAATTCTGTTTTGTGCTCGCTACTGTCAGCATTAGTGGACAGAGGCAGCTGTCTTCCCCAAGAAGATCTCAATTGCGTTAGCAGAACAAAGGCCATTTGGTACTCATAAGTCTCTCTAGTAAATCTTTTTCACACTTTTTTTCCCTGTGATCAACATGATATGCTAAGACTTATTTTTTAGTAAAATACTGTATAAACAGACCATTTTCCTGATCTTGTTATGTTTTTCTTTTTATAATCATTGTGAGGAATAGATAAACCCTGTCACTTTCTGTCAGATTATTAAAAGTGCAAAGTTTCCCTAAAATAGCACCTCCTCTGGGGCTTGGGAATTTGGCTGCGATCTGTGCCAGAGGAGACAAACAGGAATTGAGAAAGTCATCAATTTTGTCACTGGTGTGCAATTTCCAAGATTTTAATAATTTTTGTTACATTTTTACCACCAAGCTGGTCCTGGTGGTAAAAGGCAGAAGAGACAGCACACCTCTTTAAAGCAGAGGGAAGAGAAAGAATGTCAAGATGTAGTAGATGTCCGACTGAGCTCTTACCTGTGGATTTAGTGGGAATGTTGTAAACGCTTTTTCCCCAAGGGGGATTTTAGCTACATCAAAAAGCACAGTTGCATGGTCATCATCACTAATTATGTCTTCATCAGAAATGGTAATTTCCAGAATATTCTATGAAAATAAATGAAAAATTCATTGGCATGTACTCAAGAGGTATGGCATCCTGCAGCTCTTTCAGGTTCAGCACCTGCTTTACAGAGAGGAAATAGAAAAGTATTGATGACAAGTGCGACAAGGATGAGTAAGAAAATGAGTGTGATTTGCCTTATAAGAAACAGCTTCTAGTCTTGCCCATTAAGGCCAAACTAAGATTTCTCTTGAGTCACTTTTTATGCTTTAAGTAGCTCCCATCAAAAATGCAATGTTTTAAGAAGGAATATGGATAGCCAGAAGTCCTATATTGCTCCTTATCAACAGGGACAATAGAGTTCACATCAATAACTACATTTCTATGTCTTTTGGGAAGCCCACTTTCAGCCACCTGTTCATAGTTATTCTAGTGTACTGTAATTATCAGCAGCAATCTGAGTAAATACCTTAATCATATTAGAATTTATCAGCTTTGTGGCATTAGTATACCATTATTTCATGTCCTCTCAGGGAAAGATGTGTTTTTCTGTTATAGTGTTGCTTTACATTTTCATTTCATGGTTTCTTTGTGTTGTCACCGTCATCGGTCCCACCAGCCTTCTCCAAGGAGGTCAGACTAGTATTATTGATATATAATAACAACTATCTGTTAGGAGAGAAGTGGATTCCAGCAAAAGCCAAAATTGTTTTTCACCAGCTTGCTAGGGAGATTTTAAGTAAATTGAGAAAGGCATCAGAAGACATGACATCCTGTTTGAGGCTGAACTGAAAGAAGCTGCATTGAGATGAGATGAAGAGGAGAGATTTTGCCTTGTGTACCTTGACTTTTCTCTGTATCCGGAAGTAGAAAGTTTCATTCCACGTGGGATTTCTGCAGTTTGTGATGGTTTTGGTGTGAAATTTTTCATCTGAAGCAGTTGGCAACCAGAGGGTCACGTAGCAGTCAGATTGGCTTACTATGGAGACATAGGCACAAAATATCTGGCAGTAGAAGTATGACACAAGAAGTGGAGGCATTGACATGCCCTGTAACATTGAACATGGATGAAAGATGGACAGTTCTTTCTGATACATGTTGGCCAAACCAAGAAGATAGATATCACACAGCTGGATAAAATTGTGCTCATCGCAACAGTATTTTTAGTAAGCAGTGTATTCAGATAACTATGCACAAACCTACATATTTTAAAAAATACAGTCCTAGCCTATGGATAGAACAATGTATATAGTCAGGAGTCTTTTGTTGCTCCTTACCAACGTTGTTTCATCTTGTGTCAAATTTAACAGGAGGAGAAACTACAACTGATGCAGCAGAGTGAGCCTCAGACCCTGTAAGGAATTGGACATGAATTGTCTCTGGGGCAATTTAGATTTGTGAGAATTCTTTAAAAAATATGAGGCTTGAGTCTGATTCAGATAATAAATATCTGGCATACCCAGTTATTAACACTTCACAACAGAAAATTAAATATTCCAGCTACCTGTCTTCATAGGTGGGGTAGGAAGAGAGAGGTCTACCAGCAGTACAATTGCTTCTTCAAGAGGTCAGTAGGTAGCTGGAGCCATTTCCTGGTGTTTGCTGATGCCTAAAAGACCTGGAAACTATTTCCTACTCCACAGATCTTGCCGAGAAAAATTAATTGTCAGAAAGGATTTGGATTTTGTGGATGAAGGGAGTGAGCCTGCACTCCCTGTTCATGTCCCATGAACCAAGCAAACACCAAAGAGATTCTCAGACCTTGGACAGGAACTTTTCCAGAGGCAAGTGGAAGGGTTGATTTGTCATATTGTGTAAATACAGGCTTTGTACATGACCTTGAAGATGAGGTGAGGTGTAAACACTAGAACAAAGCACATCCTCTTCCCATGGAGAAAGGGGACTATGTCATATGTGGTTTTGCCACAATTCACCCACAGTCCCTGCTGATGGGGGAGAGGTTATTGTTTCCCTAAAATTTCTGTGATTTTTCTGTATTTTCCTTGAATTGCAGAGACAGTACCAGACACTCTCCATGCTATGACTCTAACTGAGCTTATGTATTTCGATAGAAGTGGCATTTCTCTTGAGGCCAGGTTAAGCTGTGAGGCAAACAGTGGGACAAATCAAAAATAATGGGATAGTTGCTGAATAATAATGGGATAGTCTGCTGAAAACTATGATACCTTCATTATATGGGAGCACTTGACATGACTAACCAGCTTTTTTTTTGCTCCCTCTTATCCCCCCAAAAAAGTGTACAAAAGATCTACTGAAAATCTTCCCATTTATTCATTTCTACCTGGAAGCTAATATGAAGAATTATATTTACATTTCCTTAATGCTTCAATTTTAATGCAATTGCTGGGCATCATTAGCAATATAATGCCATTCCAGGCCTTTACTTCAGTGCACGGGTTGCAACTTTATTCCCTGATGACATAATGTCACCCACGTGGATGCTGAGACATCTGAACTCACAGTCTTTTTGGAAGTTGACACTAAGTGACCCTGACATCATTTCCCAGTTTTTTTACTACTTCTGATTCAATTGCATTTGTGTGTTGGTGGGTCTATTTTTCATCTCTTTCTTCAATTCAGGACTGAACCAAGAAGTTCAGAACTGCAGGTGGCTGTTTGCTGCTCTGTGAGCATACAGTCCTGTGACATTTTCCTGAAATGAACCATCATGTGTTAAAATCATTCATCTCCATGACAAGTAAGAAGACAATTACAGCACTGAAAAATGAAAGCATATAAGAAAAACTAGTCTTATAAGAACAATGAAAGTCAACTATAAAATTCATTTGTCCTGATACTGCATTTCATAATGCCAAAAAGAAGATATAGTGAAGTCCTCTCTACCTGCACAGCCAGGTTCCCCTTGAATCCTAGTTTACTATTAAAAGGAAGAGGAGAGCCACTCCCCTTTCTTAATCATCAGATATGTACTCCGGGGACATTTTCCCTCACCACCATAGTATGATGAAAACAATATGAAGAAATTACCTCCAGCTGCTATCTGAGAGATGACTTGAACTGAACTCTGTCCTCTAAACTATCCAGATGCATCACTCATCTGTAAGCATAATATTACTCCCTGTAGCTAGATTCTGGTATTAACAAATGCTCATAGATCTACCATGCTTAATCAGTGACATCTTTTACCAGGAATGGACAGTGTCCCCATATAAATGAACCCTCCACCTCATCCAGCCATTTAAGTTGAGTGGCAAAATAGGATTTACTTCCCAGAGAACAGATTCAGTGGGTGCAGCATCTGCTGCTGCCTCGGAACAAAGCTGTTGTACCCTGGGTCACCTCTACCTCATGCGTCAATGGCATCACTTGCTTTCCTGGGGCTGGACCATGCATATCACCTGCACTAGGAGCATTATTCCTAATTTGCCTGCATTTATTTCCCATAGCAGAAATAAGCCCTGATGTCTTTGGAGAACCACTCTTATTTGCAAAGACTGCAGACACCAGAACTGATGCCTTTCTTCCAGATGGATAAAAGGAGAATTTCCACAAAATTATTTCATGAGCTGGGAGAGGAGAAAGGCTCTGAGCTCATCTTCTATAAATACACAGGGTCTTTCTTCATCCAAAGATGAAAAATGAAAGCAAGGTATGAAAAACAGAGGGATAGGTAAAGGAAGTGGTGGGATTGTTCTGACCGTCCAGCTAAGACCAATAGATTTCCTTGCACAGCTGAGACAGTTTCCACATGCACCTAATTTCTGCAGTTAGAAAACATACCTGATAAGCACAATCACATTTCAACCCTGCCAAGAATTCACCTTGTCCTACCTCAGTTTTGACAGCTGCATCACAGGGATCCCCCTACCCACAGCCTCTTGAACTGGCACAACAAAATCAGGCAGAGAAGTTTCTGTCTCTGGGAATAAATCATCTGTTAGCCTGAAACTCATTTTGAGTAATTTTTTAATGGGACACAGAGCTCAAATTCACCTCTGTAGCCCAGGCAGTGTTGCAAAGATCCAGTACAAGTGAGCCTATATCAGGCCAGACCTGTCACCTCCCCTCTTCACCCCTACTGCACAAATGAGACCCAACATGCTCTCCATCAGCAAACTTCAGCTCTTGATATGTCTTATCAGCTGGTATCCACATAGGCTGTCATGGCTTCACAGACAAGCTTGTCACAAAGACCCCTTTACTCAGGTCTTCAGGGTTATGCAAGATCCAGCGGAGTCTGAGAGAGCTTTGCTCATTCAAATTGTACTAAACTGTAGCCAGGAGGGACACATCTGCATCCTTTTGTGCCAGACAAGACAGATCTTGATGATCTTCTGCTAGTCCCAAGGACTGGGGTAAGGGGCTCATCTCTGGCTGTAGGCTTTAGGGGTTGCCATAAACCAGCAAGTAGACAGTAATGATGGCAAAGGTGGGCCAGGCTAGGAGCTTCATGCAGCTCTCTGTGGCCACCTAGTAACTCATTTAAGCAGAGCAGCTAGAAGGTGATGAAGAGCCTGTGCCACCACAGTCCTCCTCTTCCATCACCTGGCTCCATTCTCATCCTTTTAGGAAAGAGTCACTGAAAGGGCTGCTAGCAAGGAGGAAAGGAGCTAATACACCAATTCTCCCACCACCTCATCCTGGATAGATATTCCTCCTACACCTGGGAAATTCTCTAGCAAAGGTGATGCCTTTATTAAAGTCAGGAAACATGAGCTTTTGTAAAAGCCTCTGGCACTAACCTCCAGCTGAGGAGAAGCAAATAAACACACCAATGACAGAAAAAAAAAAAAAAAAGAAGGTGGGTTTTTGGTTTTTTTTTTTTTGTTTGTTTTTTTTTTTTACCTGAGGCTGTTTGTAGTCTCAGACTAAGGAGGGGAATACCACTGCAAAGCAGATGCCAGACTGTTAAGAGTCTCAAACTTCACTGGAACTGTTTTCTTCCTAGTATGCCCACCACCTCCCCAGCCTAACTACATACAGCTTTTAGAGCCTTGTGATGACACTCAGCATCTGCAGGGCAGCAAGATAAGTGTAAGCGATCTTATCTGGGCACCCATCTTTCTAATGCCCACAGTGAGTGGAGTAAGGGAGTGACAGAAACATTTGTTTGAGTCTGACCCCTGATTACAAGTTGACATAAAGGTTAGGTAGGAATACAGTGAAAATTAATTAGCTCAGGTCTGTCAAGAGCATGGTAAGACAAGACAAAAAGCAGTTGTATGAAGCATGAAGCAAATGTCACAGTTAAACATTACATAAGTATAGAGAAGTCCACAACAGTAGGTATATGAAAATGGCTAATTGGTTCATTGGGAAGGAGCAGTGTGTGCTTTTTTCATTTTAATTATTTTCTTTGTGTGAAAACAGATGCAATCATTGCCAAGCTACACCAGCATGTGTTGTCTACAGGCAAAGGCGTAGACAACATGAAATCAGATTTCAGGATAAGCTAGGACTCCATCCCAGGCTTGCAAAACACACATCCCACGGATCTGGAGGTACCTGTTTAAAAACACCCAGGACCAATCTGGGTGAGCACAATAGTGAGAAACATCAGTGGAAGTATGTAGAAAGCAGCATTCTCTGAAGGCAGGATTTGGCAAGTAAGTCGGGGAATAATATAAAAATTCTAATGGCCAAATGAACTGATGTGACTCCACTTGCAATGAACTGAGAGATAACTGGAGAAATGGGGCATATTTTAGACAACTGGAGGTGAACAAGCAGATAACTGCACAGATTTAAAAAGATAGGAAGCCAGCATGGGGGTAGAAAAAGCAAGTCATTGAAGCTGCTGCACTTGGTTGGAAAAAAAAATTGTCTGGCCTTCCACTAATATCTCACACTCAGACAAAACCTGTATCAGCTGTTTATAATCTGCTTTCCAGGGGAAAAGCTCCTGTATCTGAGAGAAGGCTCGGTAAACATCATTTTCTAATTCTCATCAGTGCACATTAGCACGTTGCTATTTTAGTTTTCTGATACTTCTAATACTTTCACATGTTAAAAAACCAAACATTAAGCTAAAATGACATCAGTATCACTGCAAAATCACTTAAAAATTACAAGCTCTCTTCTTGCATTGTGCTGGTGTATTTAAATCACATAGTAGCACACTGTTTTTCCCAGGAGTCTACAGATTCTTTGAGAGCACAGGTGGGTTGCTACTCAGTCAAAGAGTTATTTAATATTTTATCTTCTTTGTTCAACGACATGCTGTTTTACAGTGGTCCATTATGGTTTGACATTCTTCAGAAACAGGCCCAAAGTCATAGAGTCCCTTGGAATTACCAACAAAAAGGAGAGACACATCCTTTTCTTCACCTGCTGGTCCCCAAATCTTTTTTACTGGTAATTAACAAAAGAATATGTAAGATACTTCTCATTGTTTCTAGGACTCATGTTGCATCTTAAATTAGGTTTCTTCTACATATAATGAGAGAGAACTCCTTTAAAAATGAGTACATCATCTAAATAGACAAGATGGAGAAAACGCGTGGAAGAAGATACTCTGTTATCCATGTCTTATAGATAGGGCAGAGGCACAGTGTGTTTGGATGACTTGCCTAAACTTAAACAACAAGCCTGTTGGCAGAGCTAAAAATTGAGCCCACGCATCTTGATCCCTGCTCAGATTTATGGGAACTTTCTAAATGTCTGCATCTCATTATGCAAGACTTCTTCTGAAATCCCACTATCCTCAGGATGGAGGACAAGGTCATAATAGTAACACTGTTTTCTGAGAACACAGCATCATTTTACTTTGTGCAATCCCATTGCATAAGCCAGTGAATCATGGTTCTTATCTTGTCATTTAGTCTCCATTCTAGATCAAAGGTAATACTAAAAGAAATTAAATTAACACTTCAAAGGAATGAAGGTGAGGCCTTTCATGTATGTGTAGTGTTTAATAGTTGTGAAAAAGAATGGAAATTAATTTGACCTTATTAGCTATCCTGTGATATTTCTTCTATTCTCTGCAACCCACTATTACAGAACACATGAACTGAACAATTTTCTTTTTTTGTTGGAAAAATCAACAATGGTGGCATCAATGTTCTTGAAACAGCTGAGTGGAATACAAAGGGGTGTGAGAATTTTTCTTTGTAGAATGCTGTTACGTCAGACAATGAAGATAAAAAACATATTTGTTTGGGGTGAAAAGCATATTTCTTTGGGGTAAAAATGTATCTGTCTCTGAATTACCCAGTGGAAGTCAGGTAGTGCTCACTTGGAGAAAACAAGAAGGTATGCTCCCATGTCCTTAGCTTTCTTTAAAGTCTGTCTGATGACTTGCTGCCTCATAGAAAGATAGACTTACAGAGCTTCTTGTCTGATAGTGAGGAATCTAGTTCCAAGTAGTGTTCTGAAGCAAAACCTGTCAGGGTTTCCAAGCCAAAGTAATTTGGAGAAGACCTACTTATTTACTGGCAGCACGGGGTGCCTTATCTTAATTCTTTGGAAAAGTTGTGCTTGCCATAGATTCTGTCAGAGTTTCTAACTTCTGGGAGTGTATTAAAACAATATGAGAATCCCTGACATGCTATGTACAGCCATTTCCTCTGACAATTTCTTTTCGTAGCTGCACTGAAACCACAACATTTTGAAGTATCACAGCTAAAGAATTGACTCTTGGTCTGTGGAAACAGCAATTGTAAATGACTTTTCACTTTGATGCATCACCTAGTTGTACTAAAAATATTAAAAGATAGGAAAATAGAGAAGTGAGGTAACATGCAAAATATTGGGCAGTGGAGAGACTGTGACATTAGTGAACTTCAGCACAATCTCCCCAAAAGGAAAGAAAATGCACCACAAAAGGATGAACAAAGTTTCTTTAAAGAGGTAGGGAAAACTGTAGCTATTACTGACCTGCCAAATTCATGAGGCACATGTAGGAATGGCAGGAGAATATTCTCCAGACAAAAACCTCTGTGGATGTGAAGCACGAGGTAAGGGCTGACCAAATACCACACATTTTCAGAACACTTTGAATATAAGCCGTAATGTGCCATCCCCCAGGAGATTTCTGGTATGTATCTTTCAGAGTGGGGCAAGAATCAGAAACATCCATAATAACGTGGCTGCTCAGGACATGTATGCTACACAACTCACTGAACTTCTGACGTGTGGCAAGGCTCATTAGGACAAAGAATTAAGAGCAACTGACAGGTAAAGAATTCAGCCCCGTATTCTATGTATTTGTTATAGACATAAGATATAAACACCAGGGTATTAAAACCAGTACTAGGATATCTTCACACTGCTGAAATAGCCAGCTTGTTTGTACTTCACCAACTGATTAAAATCTTAAAGATTTACTTAATACCCTACCTGTCATTGCCTTGTTCCTGAATTCTTAAAAACAAAAAGCAAAACAAAACAAAAAAAAAAACCCAAACCAACTAAAACAAGCACACTCACACAAAACCAACAAAACAAAAAGCAAGCAAACAAACAAACCAACCAACCCACCCCAACATAACACCAAACCCATTCTTCTGAAATTTTAAGTAGATATTCAGTGGCAGGAACTGGCTTTGACTGTGATTTCTTAGCTGGTGTGATTTCTGTGTTTTGCATTTGTGCAGCTGCTTAGCAGAAGCTGATCCAGTAATCTTAGAACTGTATAATGTTGGTAAGAAAATATGGTACTTACAAAAATCTGCCTGATGAGCATTTCTCAACTTTATGATTCTTACAGTGAGCAGGGAGTAAGGTGACTTTTCTTCCTGCTGAAAAAAATAACAAAGGACATGTGTTTTAAAATTTGGGATATGTATATATTTATTGTCATAAATACAATAGAACATAAAATAAATGGAATAGGCTGCCTAGAATGGTGGTGGAGTCTCTGTCTCTCAAGACATTCAAAACCCGCCTGGATGCATTCCTGTGTGACCACCTCTATGTGAACCTGCCTTGCCAAGGGGGTTGGATTAGATATTCTCCAGAGATCCATTCCAGCGCCTATCATTCTGTAATGACAGCCAAACACTGAACAGAAAACACATTCTGCTGAAGCGGTCTTTTCCAGTTGGCATCACAGCAAAGATACAATAAGCAACAAAATGCACTTTCTCCACGAACTTCATAAGCCCTTAAAGTCTGAAGATGTTCAAGCATACAAACAAGAAAGTGTGGAAGGAGAGGATGAATAGGACAATGGAGACAGGAGGTAAATAAGCAGAGAAAGTTCAGTTAGACAATCTCATTAACCATATGTGTGGTCAATCATCATCCATGATGACAGCACAAAATTCAGTGAATCACAAATCAAAAATACTCCAATTTAGGGCTGGGGGAAGAGGGGTCTATTTAGGTTTTCTCTCGCTTGTTTTTAAAAGAATCATTTTCATGACAGAGATGTGTTTAGGGATTAGTATCAGCACCTTAGGAAGTATCTCAAGTCACCAGGGCAATACACAAATTTGGACAAATGCTCCTCGCTTGCTTTGTAGGAACAGGAGTTCTCTTTACCAGATGTGTTTATCCAATTGATATACATGGAGTAGTACAGCAGAGTACATGGTTTTAACTATAATCCATCTCAAAGAAGGCTACCTCCAATTCCTTGTTGAAGATGCCAGGCCTGACCAACTGGGTCTCTAAAAGTTGTGTCAATTGCATATGCTTTAGGGATTTTACATCTTCAAAGAACATATCCATCATGTCCAGCAGCAGCTAGAGCAACTAGAGTATCAGCAGAAAGATGCAGAAAATGGGCAAAGCTTACTATGGCTACAGCAGAGATGACTGTCTGGATTCACTGACTGTGGGAACAGTTGTGGAAAATTTGTGAAAATAGCTGATGATATAGAAAAGAAAGAGAGTTGCACCATTGTTCTACAAGAGACTGAATGAAAAGGATGAATAAGCACTGGGGGTGCCTACCTGTATCATAGTTTAGGAACAGTAGCAGAAGGAGGAGTTTAAGGAACTGTATTGACTAAAATTCCCAAGCTGATATATGATTGTAATAGGAACAGGTCTCGTTAGATAGTTGAGGTAACAGTAAGACTGAGGTGAATGCCAGAGAATGAGGGTCTCCACAGGAAAGAACACACTCTTTCGAAGTCTGTAAATCCAAAGAGCTGACTGCATACAAAGATGTTATCAGCAGATTCAAAATTGGCCATCTCAAATAAGAGGGGAATATATAAATAGTACAACATAGATATTAAAAAGTGACGTTGAAAGATTCAGTGGAAGTGTGGAATAAATTTTTTTTTTTTTTTTTAAGGATTTCTCAGTAAAACATCAATAAACCCAAAATGTTATAACATTAAAATGAGGTAAATTTGGGAACAAGGAAGTGTTAGCTTGCAGTTCTAACAGCAAGGGTCTGTAGAAGTTATAAAATGACCAAACTAATTATGATATCATTTGGAGATTTGCAGAAAGTTATTCAGCCAAATAATATCAAAGGCACAGTGTGTATTGGGATCAAGCAATAGGTGACCACTTCAGTGACCTAGAGGCCTGATGGTAGTCACATAAGCAGGAGGAGACCAAGGAGGAGCTGAGATAACGGCAGAAGGCAAAGAGAGCAGTAATTCTTAGTAAAGTCACCTCACGAAACAACAACAAAAGGCAGGCAAAGTAAGAAGCTGTTGTGAAAGCTAATGGCTGAAAGGTTGAAAAGCTTATCTGAAGTGAAAATGGAGGATTGCTGGTGGAAGATGATGAAATAATTAGATGTTATCTATTTTCTGAGAAACTTCAATTAAAATAACAGGGACAAACTCTTGAATGAAATAAGAAAAGCACATTCACAGGTGCTGCTGCTTTGACAAGAGCCAAAGACTGCTAAAAAGGTCAAAGTATAAGAAACCAGTGAGTGGAACACTTCTCACTTTCAGTGTAGCATTTAGATGGCCATAACACCCAAATACAAGTCCTTCAAAAAAACCAAAACAAAACAAAACAATCTTTTCTAGAAACCATTTTCATCCCCTCCTTAGGGAATAAAAGAAGGAACAATATTCAGTAATTATCATCGTCATAATAATTTGAGATACCAGTGCCTTTCAAGAGAACTGCTAACTATTAAGTGAACTTATAAAGCAAATCTCTGAGACAAGTGAAAAGTAGACTTATCCTCCACAGAGAAGGCAATTAATGAATGACTTCATAAAAAAATCTTTTTGATGGCCAAATGCCAAACATGAAAACTACTCCAGAAAATTGAAAGAGCAAAATAACACCTTAGAACCATAGGATCATTAGTGTTGGAAAGGACCTCTAGGATCATCAAGCCCAACCTTCACCCTAACATCTATCTATCCATTAGACCATAGCCTCAAGTGCTACATCCACTTGTTTTTTTAAACACCTCCAGGGATGACAACTCCACCACCTCCCTAGGCAGCCTGTTCCAGTGTTTAACCACCCTCTTAGTGAAGAATTTCTTCCTAAGGAAGAAATAACCAATGCTTAAGTCTCTAGTACCATCAGTGGAAATCATGCAATTCATTGTCTTTTTCCACTAGTCATCATTTCATTACAATGCTACATTGAAGAACACCAATAGACTAGAAAGCAAATATGTCACTGCTGATTATCATTTGTGTTATGTTAAAAACATGGCTAGTTCTGGGAGTTGGTAATGTAATCAACTATCCATAAATTATTAATTACCATAAAGAGCCAATTTCAGCACAAAATTTGCATTCCATATTAAGCCAGGAGCAATTTCTGATACCTAGAATAAAGCATTACCCAAATTTGAGAATCCACAGTACATGAATGAACAAATCCTCTTGCAGTACCCTCTAACAAAGATAAATTTGTGTACCCTGAACTTCCGAACTTATTCCTGGCATAGCAGAGTGATGATCAGACTGAGCAGCCTCCCTTAAAGACTCATTGTTACCCCTGCAAAAGGTAACCTTACATGACACACTTCAATACTTTCAAGAGGGAAGTGTGACAGGGCCCTTGGTAATGTCATGGCTTTTACTAGTTTTTCAGTAAGTTGCTAAGAAATGTGCATCACTTTATGTGTATCATGTAAATAAATAAGAAACTGATTAAAACTCTCCTACTTCTTCTCTGATTTCCAACTTCTTGTCCAGCAGAATACTTTGGCGAGCCTCCTTGCCCTATGTTAGTACTACTGATCTTGAGATGAGATTATGCTTCCTAGTTTCTTGTGCTTTTTATTAATGCATATAAGTTTTTAGTACATTCACAGTTCATGAACCAACAACTATTTTATTAAGCTGATGATTTGCCAAAGAAAATATCAAGTGTGGGGTTTGGGTTTTTGTTTGGTTGGTTGGGTTTGTTTTGTTTTTAAATAACAAATTATTCTCTATAAGCAATGCACTAACAAATAATATCCAGTGATGATAAATTTTCTAGATTTACTGTAATTATAGGCTAACATTACTCACAACTACTTATGATCTTCCTTTCCTATATTCACGTGTAAGTTGCTAGAAGGCAAACTATCAACTTGGGACTCCCTGAAGCAGAAGAAGAGGTGCTCCCTTGATGCTCCTATCCATTTTAAAACATGAAAGAGGCTTCAGAATGTTGTTATATTTTCCTGAAAATTTAGCAGTGGAGCATATTTGGCTTTGCGCTGTAGGTAGGCAATACAGCTAAATTCCATGCACAGCCCATGGGCATGTTTCTCTAAACCCAATCCAGTAACTATACAGTTTATCAGTTATGCAAAGTCCTTTGAGAGGACTTTGCATTAAGGAAATTAAGGAAAGCTTTGCTCCTGTTTACTTGCTCTGCGATTCAAGGTCTGCTATAAGCATGTTTTCCTTCATAACACCCCTCTACTGATGATTATCCTCCTGTTGCAAATGGCAAGCTATGGCTTGCAAAAAATCAAGGGAATTACCAAAAGCTGCCCAGGAAGCTCAATGCCAGTAAGAGGCAGAAACTGGCCAGCTTACACAAGTCTGTGCCTTTAATGCCAGTTTTCTGCTAAGCTTTATTAGAGAGGAGAGATGACATATTCAAAAGCCAGGAGACAAATAAAGGGTGTCTGGGAATGTTATGGTTATTAAACACCTGTGGGTAGCAAACAGAACTTATGAAGAATTATTTCATAAGCAGAAATTACGACAAAAACAATGAGCTGTAGAAAGGGTCCCATAGCCCCTATATGCAGGGGTTTATAGCCACAGGGTTTTCTGTATATTGCTTTATATACATTAAAAAACACATGCTGGATTCTAAGAATCTTTATATATATGTAATTACCTTAGTGAATGATTTTAGTCATGAATAGTCTAAACCAAAACACAGCTTCTGCACAGCTACAGTAAATCATTACAAAAATTCTATGCAGATCAGGCCATTGCACTCCCCAACAGCTGTTTTTCCTGCTTTAGAACATTCCCTTGCTAAGCTTTAGCACACACACACACAGAAAATAACAAACACCTAAATGCTGTGTCAGTTTTGGTTATGCTACTTTGCCATTTACATCCAGTTTCACACCCCACTGATAATTTGTCATCCTTTTTTAGTACAATAATTTCCAGCTGCAGGAGCTTCCAGAATGCTACTACCAAGAAAAGAGTTTGCTTGATCAGTTTGATAAGGCTGTGACATACATAAGAAAAACAACGCTCATAATTTTCTATTGATTTGACAGTTTGATTGCACAAACAAGAAATTAAACAGACAAGTTTCCTATAAGCTCTAGACACTTGAATCACATGTTGTTTAAGATATCATCAAAATTAAGTTAGCTTTTTATTTGGAGCCCCACAGTTTTACTGTGAGGCTGCTTGACACAATGTATAGTCTCCTTCAAGCTAACTAAGAGTGGAGACAAAAATCATCACTGATACAACTGGTATGTGTTTTATGCAAATATATCTCTGTCACAGGCCCTGCAAACACTGCTGGAGTTGTTGCTTTTTAGTTGTGATGAGCTACACAGTGATCAAAGTGGGCATTTGTTCTGGAAACTGGTATTAATGACCAAAATGGAAAGGATCACCAACAACTGTGCTCTGACATTCTAACACTGGCAGTATTCTTTATTCATGCTGGGCTATAACTCCATTGAAATCAATGGAGATAGATAACATTAAAAAGAAGGCCAAAGTAAGTATCATTTTAATAGTAAACTGAAAACATTTTGTCTAAGGAATAAACCCATGAAAATAACACACTTTGTGTAAATCAATAAAGGAATGAAATAAGAAAATAATGGATTGCAGATGTTTTATCTAAAAATAAAATTTCTTTCCTGAAATGTTCTTATTTCTAAATAACCATATGAACCTTTAATAATCAAATTTGGATAAAAAAAATCCTACCCTTCTCAAAAAAAGTATTGGTTTAGTCCAGCCTATTTTTAGTTTGCTGAAGTTGGTACCTTAGCATCAGCGTCACTTGGGGCTACATAGCTCATCATCCATTTTCTTTCTTCATTTTCCAAGGGGCTTGATTTGCTAATTGAATGCTGTTGAGAGGGAGAAAACAAGGGATGAAAAAGGAAGCAAAGACAATTTTTCTACTTATTTCAGTTCCTCAATGTAGAATCGCAACATGGAACAGGCAATTCA
The DNA here is from genome assembly GCA_024605025.1 of Megaceryle maxima. Lineage (NCBI taxonomy): Eukaryota > Metazoa > Chordata > Aves > Coraciiformes > Cerylidae > Megaceryle > Megaceryle maxima. The sequence continues at coordinate 122,750 of JANHGN010007427.1, read as the reverse complement.
CACCTCTTCATTGTTTGTGGTGAAAAAAATGAACATGCCAGAAAAGCAGCAGCTTTTTCTGTACTACATGGAAATATATTGACTCCAAGTTCTCATAGCTGTGAATAGCCAAGGAAGGACAGTTTTGTTTTCCTAGAGATCTATGTTCTACAGTTAACAGTGGACTTGACCTATTTATAGTCTAAGGACAAATCTGAACCAAATACTCAGAGAGTCCTACCAGATCTATTCTGTTTTCCACTTACCTGAGAGAAGGCAGAAACTGATGCCATCAAGCTCGCTGCTGCATTAAAAGCAGGTGCTGCAAATGGCACCTGACTATAAGGCTCCACTGTTGCCAGTGCCTCCTGAAACAAATTTACAGCCTTGAAGATTGTCAGAAGTTGCTGAACAGGTGTTTTATTACATTGAGTCAGAGCTCCACCCCTCCATGATTTCTGAAACAGGAAAATTTCCCACCCACATTATTGGTCCAAAGAGCACATCTGTTGTAAGGTGTGAACGTTCATATTTGCAGGTCTTGTGACTGAGCAGAGACACCAAATAGTTCTCACTTGGGAACTCATAGAAATATAATAACAGCAATAACCTGACTGATGATCTGATAGAGATTGTCTATAAGAGGTAACCTTACAGGGATAATCTAAAAGTGATTATAATAATAGCCTAATAGAGACATCTACCTATTGTCTTCAGGGAAAGGCCCTGAATTCCATGCTCTATTGCCTCCACAATAAAAAAGAACAATAGTCATTAAAAATTTAAAAAAAAAAAAAAATGGGGATGATCATTAGAAGGAACACATTTATGTATGAAGATATTAAGAATTATTTTGAAGGAGTATTTTCCCTGAAAAGTGATGTTGTGTCATAATTTGTACATACGTGTTTGTTTTTATTGTAGTGTTCTATTTCAAAAGAAAGAAGGTTAACATTTGAAAAACAACATTTCTGTGCTCCCTAATACACAATGTATCACTTTTCCATTGAAATGCTTTATTTATTTCTGTTCTTTACATTTAATACAGTATGCATCTTAACAAATTTAAATGAGATTCAAACATTTCAACGTGAAAAATCATGAAACATTTCAACAAACTAAAATAATTTCATGGAGGTTTTAATTTTTAATTTTTCCCCCCCTGTTCAGAACTATCATTCTCTGATGAAAAAAAATCATATTTCTGAGGAATTTTATTCAAATCAGCAGCCAACTGGGCATTACTCACAGATTTTCAGAAGTTAATGGAATTATTCTGTACTCTTTTTTTTTTTATCTAGTGAGGATCGGCATGTGTTCAGCACACCTCTAGGAAGCCTGGTGATTAAATTTTCTAATCCATTATGCAAGCATTATTAGGCATGCATACAATTGTATTGAAAGTCCTCCCAAATGATTAAAAGTAGTGCTTACGAAAGGATTTGGAATTAATAGGATGACAAAGGATGATGCTTCCTAGCAGAGACCTGAATAAGTATGAAATCACAGCCACTCTGTGGCAACGAGTATTGTATAAAGACCTCAACTGACGGAAACTAGACACAAACCCAGTCACTTCTAGCAGTCTCATTACATACATGCACAGATGAATCAATATGAAAAGCTGGTGTTACAAAGAGAACAAGTTAAGACAGTTTGATCATCTTACCCACAGAATTCTATCTTTGCAAAAGCTTGACTTCTTAGCTTTCATTTTATGCCTACAGTTTCTGTTGTGGGATTTTTGTTTTGTTTGTTTATTTGTCTGTGTTTTGGTGGTGTTGTAGGAACAGAAACTGTCTAATTGAAACCATAATTAGATAAACTACAGCAATAGGCAGAGGGTAGTCATAAGCCTCTCCCACTTTTTGGCCAATGCTTTACTTAGTATAAGGCCTTGTATTTCTGTTAAAAAAGAAAAAATTCGATTTTTTTTTTTCTGTAAAATGATGACCAGAAACAGTTTACAGAAAAGTAACTGTACACACAAAAGAACAAACATTTTCTATTTCTTCTGCTACAGCCTGTCTCCTTGATTGAAGTGCCTAGAAGAGGTGTGGTACCACAACAGAGGAATGAGAACGTTAGCTACAATTTCTTTGTAACTGTGCTCCTCAAAGGTTATCAGCTCTAGGTCTTGTTTCTGCAATGTATGGAAGCTATGGTTGTGAGGTTTTTGCCTGAAAGCTGGTTTTCATTTACATGTGTCATATTGTACCTTTAGACAAAAGGATATGAGGTGGGGGAATAGGCCTCCAGCATCCCTTAGAAAAGTGACTAAGACTTGCTGTTGCCTAAGAACTAACTCCTCTTTCCTGATTCAAGCCTTCCCAATATGAAACACCTGCTCTTTTAAGCTCATCAGAGGCAGCCAAAGGTACCTTTGTCTCAAAGCTGTCACTGGTATCAAATTTTCCAAATTAGTTCAAAGTTCAAGTTGCTTTTCACTATAAAGCACTATTCCTTTTGAGATAAATATGGCCTTTTCACAAGGCACGCACTTAGTATAGGCTTGATGTCACCTAAATTAAATAATTTAAATGTTAGACTTCTAGTCAAAGCCAGATACCTGTGTTCCCTGTGTATTGAATGAAAGAAAAAGCAAGCGTGGCAACTGCAGGTAGTGACTAAGCCCCTCTATAATAGATTCTTCTGGAGAATCCTAAATGTCCAGATCATACTTGACACCTAACTCCTGAATGGCCGAAGGTAGATGAGGTGAATCCCATCTTGAGTAATCAGTATATCCTCTTTAATCACCTGTTTCCAAAGTTACTGATGCTGAGAAAACCTGACATTGAGGAACTTAGTTGTGTTGTTAACGTGTGATTCACCCTGTCACAATGTGAAGCTGCAAAACACCCTTGGGCAAAAGCTCTGTTAGCATGCAAATGAAAAATACTCTCATGGATTCATTCAGGTAACACAGAAGAGGTTTTGTGATAACCAGGGTGGCAGAGAATGCAAAGTGCAATGCTGCAAGTATCAGTACAAGTACAGACTTTCAGTTCACCGAAGGCCCCTGTGATCATGAATAGGACAGTTTGACTTGGAACTGCAGTTCATAAAGCACAGGTTGTGCAGTGGTAGGTCACACCCAAACATACCAGTGGAGAAATATTAAGTTGGTTTTTCATGAAACACCATGAAACTGCCATCTGTGGAAGTTCAACATCTGCTTCATAAGCATTTAAGGACAAATTTGGGACAAATGGAAGATGTCAGATGGAAGGACAGAAAGGAGAGGAATGCTACAACTATCTGAAGGTAATGCACTCCCTACCTGTGGGGCAGAGCCACAGAGATGAAATGCTGCATTTAATGCAGCTCAAGGAGCAGAAAAACCTATGATGAGCCATCCTAACATACCCACACTTATCGCAATTTTAGGGTCTTTCTGTCAGTTGGTGAGCTGTTGGTGAGATGCAAATCACTCAGAGTTGTTCTGCTTTCAACTGGTTGTCATCTGAGGCTTTTTTCTGTAATATTTTTTTTTTCCTGAATAATTTGATGGTGTCTAAGACTACAGTCAACATGTTCTAAAACTACCACCAATAACTGGGGTAGGCCAATTTTAAAATTAATGCTCAAAGACAGGAGTTGAATCAGAATTAATTATTTAAAGCTTTATTAAAGCGACAGGTAAGGTTTTCCTTTGACTTTTCTCCATCATTCTTGATGATAACCTTCTTCAGCCTCTTTCCCATCCTTTCCAGCTCCTCTGCAGCCTATGGACTCTTCTTTATGTCTTCTCCCTATATCATCAACTTTTTCATATCATGCCCTAACAATGTCATCCACCCCTCTTGCTTCAGCATATCTTCCCCTCAGATTTCCCAGACCACCTTTCTGAACACAGGAGAAATGGAGGGTCCAGCTTCCTGAAAGCCCTTCTGATTTACTCCTGAACAGTATCTTAACTAGAAACAGGCATCATCTACTCCCCAGGGATACAGGAAGCTGCAGCCAATACAAATCATGGCAGTATGATGCTTCAGGCATATTAGAAGTAATACTACTTGGTTGCCTATCCAGATAAAAGCAAAAACATTCAAGTTCACATCAGAAATTAAGAGATCATAGCAATCACCATGACAGCAGTGCCAAATGTAATTCACAAGAATCAGGCTTTAGCATGGCAATGGCTGTGCAACTTTGCCTGATCCACGTTGTTGCTGATGACCCATATGCCCTTTATTTTAATAAGATAAACATATTGGTCATCATGAGAAAGATATATACAGATTTATCCATAATTCAAATATGAATACATTAGGACAGAAAAAGTGAAATGTCTTCAGAAATTTTGGACAATAAAGTTAGATCAGCAGAAAAAAGGGGTGTTCTGTCCACCAGCAGTATTATATTGCTATTAGGAAAGCTCTGTGTGCTCCTTTCCATGACAGATATGGGGTATAGATATTTCTTTTTACATACATACTATCTTTAGCTAAACTCAGAGAAATCTTAAATTCAGAGAATATTTCAGAAGCAGTCCATGAAGTACTTAGTGTCCCAGATAACTACTAACAGTAGCTCAGATTTGCAAGGTTATTTGGTCCAGTTATTCTTACATAGAACATAACCTCTGTTTTGATAGATCTGACTTGTAGGAGACCTGTGCATGTGCATAAGTGCAATACCTTTTTATTACTGAGCTTATATATAAGGCTCTTAAATTAGTCTTTCTTTTTGTAAGGTGTGCCCTGGGTATGATCCTAGTTCTTAGCAGTGTCACCATAGTCTCACATCAAACACTAAAAGACATTGGGACTGCTGAAGCTACTTATGCTGAAATAACTGGTTTCTAAACCTTTTCAGCTGTAGTAAGTTAATGGTTTCTTGGTATCTTAATAAAATCAACAACCTCTGGTGGGATATGCCTTTGACTTTTCTCTTTTTTCTCTTGTCTTGTCTTGTCTTGTAACATGTGGGACATCACACACTGTCATCAACTTTAAATTTCCAGTGTTCACTGTGGTTAACTCCAAGGGATAAAGTACATTACAAGAATCTAGTCCACGCATAAAACTGTTGGTCACCAGGGTGCATTTGCTGACTATAGAGACATAATTTCCCATGAGGATGACAGATTTCCCACTAATTCTGTCAGTTCCTCAAAGCCTTCCTCAATACTAAGCAGGATCCCTTTTCCTTCCTCAGTGTAAAGGCGAACATGGCACTTTTCTGAGCCTTTGCAGCCAAGAGCTACATAACCAGAGTGTTACAGCAGACATCAGGAGACTGTTTTTGTCAACATGACGATAGCAGAGGTTATTTTCTATGTTACAGAAGAGAACAGGAGAGTGTACTGTGAGACCAGAGGCCACATCTAATGCAGTACTGCAAGAATATGAAGTCTCTTCCTCCTAATTTGCCAAGAGGGACAGAAAGAAACAAGAGATTCTGTCCTAAAAGACAGATCCCTTCTCCTCCACAACCTGGGGCAAATGACTATCTCTAGTATGAGAGCCTTGACAGGAAAACACAAGCTATAGGAAAAGGACATCTTCAACGAAGGTGTACCCATCTGAAGAAAGGCTGCCAGGCACTGTGAGCATTTCCCGTCCCACTTGCAGGCTGAAGAGGAAGAGGAAGCACAGGTTTAGGTGATGCACTCACTCCAGATAATCTTGCAGTGCTGAAATTCCTGATGCCTCTTTCTCACGTGAGAAAGCTCCAGCTGTTGCAGAAGCTCTTGCATCCAATATCTCTCTACATCTGCAGAAGTCATGTTCCCATTGCCATGTTGGCTTCAAGCCTTGGTACCCATTGTGAAATCTGAAGAGGTGGGCATGGCAGTGTATCTTGCCCTATATACAGTGTGTTGTCACTGGGAGGATGGAGTGACAGCCTTTTCAGGGCACCTGGTGGGTCATGTAAGCACTATTTAACAAAGCTAGGTACTGTTGAGAGTCACATGGCCACCCAACAAACCTGCATTTTGTGCTATCTGAGATGGAGCCATCATCCATGCCTAGTGTCAGCTGACCACAGGTTGTAGAATCAGTGATGCTACATGTGTGAGTCCACATGACTGCTAACAAAACAAAGCCATCTCTCAGGGAGTCCCAAAAGGCTTTGAACTTGTCTGTGGAACCAAGTGTGAGACAATTCAGTAGGCAAAAGTGTCTGGCTATCATCCCACATGCTTCTGCTGAACAAAATACAAAGTTGTGCAGGAATCTATTGTGGCCACTTACTCACAAAAGAGCTGATCACAAAGATTAAACTATGTTAACAGCTCCACATGGAAAGACTTTAAAGAAACAATTGCAAAACCTCTTAAGGAAGTGTTTCAGAAACTCATAAGGATAGAAACATTCTCCAGGAGATCAAGATAGACAACCATGTAAGTACATCCTATTACATGCGAAATTAAATCACCATTGCAACATGATATGGTGATAGAACTCCCAGACATCAAAGACAAGCATGACTCTTAGGTCAGGTTGAGAAAATACAGATTAAAGAAAGACAAATTTGTACTGGCAAATGTTGCTGAATATCCATTATAATAAATATAAGGGAGCCACATGTTACTAAAGCATGTGGAAACCTTTCTAAACACCTATTGCATGCAACTCTTACATGGTTTTGATATTTTGACCCTATGTGATGTAATGACTAAAACCTACTCAGATCACATTACACAGATATGATATAAAAGGAAAATTAACTATTCCCTGTCTTTCCATGAGTCCAAGACAATTATAAGGTCACACTAGATATTGGTAAAAAAAACCCAAACCAAACCAAAAAAAACCAAACCAGACAACTTGTCTGATTAACAAGAAATCCCTCTTGCTTTGGAGGCTCAGCATTGCAGCTTCATACTAAAAACAATGGCAAAGGTCAGGGTGGACTAAAACGTGTCTCTGGAGATGATTGACTGCCTATTCCTGCTGCAGTTGAGGAAATTTCAGTGATATGATGACCTTTCACTATTTTGGCTGAAATCCTGACCACTTCAGAGGTGATAATAAGAGAGCAGCTGAATGTGAAAAAGCAATGAACAGTATATGGGAAAATGGGAAATATAAAACTTTCAACATTAACCAAAACTTATAGAACATAGAAAAAGCATGGTTTCCAAGGGTGATAATAGGAAAAATATATGTATATATACAAGCATAAAAGAAATGTATATAAGGGAGAAAGCAAAATACTACCAAAGGTCTATACTTATTATTTCATATAGTTAAAGTTATTACTAATGATGTAGCTAAAGCAGCAATGCCAATAAAATGCTTGAGTTCTATGTTGAGAAAAAAGAACCTAACTTTATGTGTTTTATTGATGAATATTATGAACTGCTTCACAGCACATAGCCATACAACACATATTAAGGCAGAACAGAGATCACTTATCAATTAATTCCAAAAGTATATTCTAGGAGGATTCTTGACTGTCAATGGTCCAGCTATTTTAATTCTTGAAATATTGCAGAACTGCGGAAAATTGAAAGAAAGTGAGTATTGTGCCAATTTTCAAAAGTACCAAAAGGGATGTGGTAAGGTGCCAGTAGATTGGTTACCTTGGCTGCCATTGCAGTAGTGTGCACAGTAATTTAAATCAATTATCACAACCAACCACCGTTTGTTCTCTTGCTATTCCTCAAAATGCAGGCTGGTAGTCACACACCAAATGCTCCTGGAGTATTAATAGCAATACCTATTTTAAGTAAAGAGTTAGTTTCAGGTTACATACATTCATCTCGTTTATGTTGCATGTTTTGCACATCATTTGTCAATGTGTGTGTATGTTTATGCTAAACACAATTTTCAGCATACAAAGCAACTATACACTGAAAACTGCACTCCACCACACAAGGGAGCATTTTCCCCAAAAAACATTGATGACTTGTAATTACTTAGTCTTAGGACGGTCATTAACTAGTACAATTTACAGTCCACTTAGTCAAATTCCATATGTATGTGTGTTTGTGTGTATATATATATATGTATGTATATAACAGCACCTGGGGAAATTTGGAGTAAAAATTATATCTGAAACCCTTTCCATAAAGGCAGAAATAAGGAACCTACATGACTTGTACATGAACTGAATGCCTAGCTGTATGGTTTGGTAAATAGCTTAAGAATTGTATAGCTGGGAGATAAAAGGACAGGAAAAAATCACAGGAAAGGTGTTGGAAGCTGATCACAGAATCACAGAGGTTGGAAGGGCCCTCTGGAGATCATCAAGTCCAACACCCCTGCCAGAGCAGGATCACCTAGGGCAGGCCACACAGGAACAGGTCCAGGCAGGTCTTGAAAATCTCCAGAGGAGACTCCACACCTCTCTGGGCAGCCTGTTCCAGGGCTCCATCACCCTCTCAGTAAAATTTTTTTTCCTCATGTTGAGGTGGAGCTTCCTGTGTTCCAGTTTGTGACCATTACCTCTTGTCCTATCACAGGGACCACTGTGAGAGAGTGAAAAGAGGCCAGTTCTCAAAAATGCTAGCACACTGCCCCACAAGTGCTGGGCTATGACACCCAGGGGCCTCTCTACGAAATCCAGATACATCCCCTTCCCCCTTCAAATCTAGTTTAAAGCCCTGTTTATCATCTCCGCAATCTCTTGTACAGACTCTCGTCCTTTGAGAAAGGTGTCTCCCATATGATGCCAGCAAGCCTGGAGCTGTATAGGTCACTCCATTGTCAAAAAAGCAAAAACTGTTACAGTGACACCAGCTATGGAGCCATGTACTAAGAGTGGATTCGTATGTTCATTCCAGTGTTGCTGCCAGCTACAGGAAGGAGAGAATATAATTTGTGTCTCAGATTCCCTCACCAGCTGTCCCAAGGCCCTAAGGTCTCTTTTGATTGTTCTTGGACTACCAATCTCAGCACGCTCACCACCCACATGGAAGATCAGTAATGGGTAATAGTCTGAGGACCATACCAAGCTACGAAGGTTCCTAATGACATCCTTAACCCAGCCTCCAGGGAGACAGCAGACTTCCCTGTGAGGAAGGTCTATCTGGTGTATTGGACCTTCCGTTCCTCTCAGAAGGGAGCTGCTTACAACTCTAAAACTTCTTTTTTCCTTGATCTTAATAAGCACAGGAAAGCTGTTGGAAGCTGATCTTAATAAAGGTAAATATAATCGAGCAATTTTTATTTTTATTTTAAATATATTTCTATTAAGCTTTCTGGAATCTAAGTCTTACTTATATTTGGATTATGCACAGAAATTCTTCTTTAATTTCCTTATCTTATGTATGTACTAGAGGTGATGCCTGTTTACTGCCAAAACTGAAGTGTGCTGTTCCTGTGGATGCACTGATCTTGTAAACCAGGATATTGGTGTTGTCTTTCAGTGACCAGAGTGCAAAAAAAGCTGTAAAAAACGTTGAAATACTCATAGGGTTTTCCACCAGTAAGGTGCATGGGATAGTAAAATGGTGATACACAGTGACTGCGTGGAAAAGAAATCTTTTTGGGGTTAACATTAGCTAGAGGTTCCCTGTAAGGTGATGAGTGGTTTTTGTAAGCCCTAAGCTACCTTCTGGCAGACAGACAGTATAAGATACTGGGGTTTTTAATAAGAAGAACCTAGTTTTCTTCTATCCTGCAACTGCAGGGTTTTTTTACTTGTAGTCTATTGTACAAAGATTTTATAATGCAAAGATTGGGAAAAAAAAAAAAAAAAAAAGGTATATATTACTTAGGCTAAGAATTTGTTAACCTAACTGATTTCAGAATTAGTCCTTAGTGAGAAACATCCCTGAATAAAAGTTTCTTCTGAGGAGTTTTTAAGAGCTTACCAGTCTCTATTCAACACTTTCATGAGTGATTTGGAAATAAACATGACACCCTGACTGGCCAGATTTGCAGTAGAAGGTTGATGGAGTGCTGAGTAACATTGAGGACAGGGCAATGGTACAGAACAATCTGACCTGCTCAGTAAACTGGCCTGATTAACCACGGTTAATTCTAATGCCCTGAAGTGTAAAGTTATGATTAAAGGAATGACAACGTATGTTGCCATTTACTCCCCCTTACGAAATGGAAGACAGTAGCATGGAAAACACTAGCTCTCCAGTTTATGGAAGACAAACAACTCAGCAGAAGTTTCCAATGGCAAATGACATCCAGATTTTGTGTATAGAAACTGGGAAGTCTTTTATATGTAAGAATATAAGAATAACAAGGCAATCTTCATCTCAGTGTATAGCAATAGTGGGAAGGGTATTGGAGGCTGCATTTGTTAACGGGACAATGAAGAGCTGGAGGGAGAGCAAGAACAGAGATACAGCTGGATAGAGCAAATAATGGCTTTTTCTTATAATGAGAACTTTAAAAGCTGAATCTACTGGTTTTTCAAAAAGACGAATGTAATGTAACCATGGCATATTTTATAAAACCAGCCCTGAAGAAGAAACAGTGATTATGCAATGGATTCTAGGTTACTAGGAAAAGTTTAAACAATAACTAATGTCTAGTCTCTGGCCAAACTAAATGATGTTGGAAATCTTTAAAAGAAGAGTGATTTTTCTTCAAGGTAGACTTTGGTCAGCCACAGGTTATCAGGATTCACATTTAGAGTAACTGCATGGCACATAACAGGTCTGACATCTAATGAGTTTAACAAGATGATTTGATGGTACCTGTGCTTTTTGTATGAGAAGAAATAAGATGAATGATCTAGTGCAAATACAAAACTGCATTCACTGTTCTGTTTTGCTCTTCTGCAGCCTAATAGGAGTTAGCCAGAGTTAAACAATTCAAGAGCTCTGTACGGTGCTATAAAATGGACTTATTAAAGAAATGCAAGCTGGCAGGACTGTTTAGCAAGCAACAGTGGGAAAACCATGCCCCAGAAATCTGTCCCTCAACATTTTGCTAAAGGCTTTTCATTATATATTTGCAAACAATGACTGCAAGGGCAAAAATGCAAACCACCTAAATTTCCCTCCAGGCTTAGCTTTAGCCTTCAAGAGCTTTGAAAGCCTTCCCTCTAGTAAGACCCTTCAGGCTTATTTATTGCAGCCTACTGCTGCTTCTTGCTGAAATCCCTGTTTTGGTTTCACATGTGAAAGGTGTAAAAATCCTCCTTCAAGCTTGTTAAATCTTGAGTTAGGCCTGACTGAGCAAAACCACGCCCCAGAAAATGTCTAAAATGAGACATTTTGCAAAAGACCACAGTCAACTAAGAGTCTATCAATTTAGAAGGCATCTTAGAAGGAAAAGGCAAGCACAAAACCATGTGGAAGACAATCAGCTCCCCACTGGCATGTGAATGGCTGAAACTGGAAGCACTAGTGATACTCATGAAGGAAATTATATCTGACCAGTTTGTAGATGTAAGAACTATCCCTTGAGAGGTTCACACTGACTGTGGAAAGGAAGTGAACTAGTCATGCAAAAAATCAGTCCAGGTTGACTATAAGTTGGCCAACTCTTGGGTTTCATTCTGGAAGAATAAATGCAAAGTGAAGAAGAGCTGAGACACACAAACTGTTCATAATTCACAAAAAATATCTTCTGAGAGTCTACCCTGGAACAAACACACTGTTAAATCTACAACTTTTCATCAGTTCAGAAATAAAAGTGTGACTATATCCAGAGGGGTCCCTTACAGGAATGAGGCAGGCATTCATATACACCCCTCCCAGCCATTGACACTCCTCCTCTGTATTTTAAAACAGGGAGCTGCACAGAGCACTTCTGTCCTTGGCTGGCATGTCAGTAGAGAAACACTGTGTCCTGCTGCTTCTAGTAGGCTGTGACTATGCTATTTAAAGCTTCAGAGTGACAGGACTCATCCAAGCACGGTGTGGATACTTTTATCTACTCATTTGGAAAGTAGAGATAAAATCCTGCACATTAACCTTGAAACATGGATGGAAGCCACAGAGGTCACCCCAGCAGCACCTTATCCTGCTACCAAACCCTCACCATGTAAACCCAATACAGAGTCTTGTACCCCAGGCACAAGTATAGACTGAGAGAGGAGTGGCTGGAGAACAGCCCTGCGGAAAGGGATCTAGGGGTGCCGGTTGACAACAGGCTCAGTCAGAGACAGCCATGAGCCCTGGCAGCCCAGAGGACAAACCCCATCCTGGGGTGCATCAAACACGGCACAGCCAGCCGGTCAAGAGAGGTGATTATCCTGCTGTATTCAGTGCTGGTGTGGCCTCACCTGGAGCACTGAGTGCAGTTCTGGGCCCCACAGTTTAAGAGGGACATGAAGGTCCTTCAAGGACATTCAAGTCCAGAGGGGAGCAACAAAGTTGGTGAAAGTGCTGGAAGGAATGTCCCATGAGGAGCAGCTGAGTACTCTGGGCTTGTCTAGTTTGGAGAAAATGAGGGTGAGGTGTGACCTCATTGCTTTCTACAGCTTCCTGAGGAGGTGAAGTGGAGGGCAGATGCTGATCTCTTCTCTCTGTAATGCAGGATCGGTTGCATGGGAATGGTTCAAACTAGAGAGACTCAGACTGGACATTAGGAAGCATTTCTTTACTGAGAGAGTGGTGATACACTACAACAGCCTGCCTAGAGAGGTGGTTGATGCCCCAAGCCTATCAGTCTCTAAGAGGCATTTGGACAATACCCTTAACATGCTTTAAATTGGTCAGCCCTGAATTGGTCAGGTGGTTGGACCCAACCCTTGTAGGTCCTTTCCAACTGAAATTCTATTCTATTCTATTCTATTCTATTCTATTCCATTCTATTCCATTCTATTCCATTTCCATAGAGCATGGATTACCTGCAATGAACTTAATCAAAATAAACTGGTTTGTGTGTTTGGAAAGAAATACTCTTGCACGCTCATATTGCTATGGCTGTATGACCCAGATTTGCATGTTTTTTTAGTCTTATGAGGCTATTTCTATACTGTTTTTTGGGGTTTTTTTCAATGAACAAGTAAATCATTTTAACCCCAGGGAACTAATCAGGCAGCAAGAGGCATGCAAGAGGAGCTAGAGGATCTTTGCTATGAGTGTAAGCAAAGTGTTCCTACCTCCTCTCTCCTGGGAGCAGTGACAGAAGCCTAAGTTAGGCATCCTCTCATCTTGACACGTTTGGCCCAAATGAACAAATCATGCCATGTAAGTGCATGTCTGTGCTGGGTTTGGTGCAGATCCAGTTCAAGAGAAATTACAGCCAGGAGGCAATTCAGGAGGCACAGATCCTCCTGCAGCAGCTTGCCATGCAGAAGCATGGGCCTGCTTATAGCAGACTTTCCCAGACCTTCCAGGGATCTCTATAAGCCTGCACCTTTCTTGTATTCTTCACAGCTGGCACAAGGCTCACAGAAGCACTATAGTTAAAATAATTTTTTTCCATCTCAAAAGGGAAAAATGACATTTCTGAATCAGCATATCCACTTTAGACTCCCTACTGCAAAACACAAAATCTTCCTTCTTGCACCGAGACCCTGTAAAGCCCTTCTCCCCTGTGTGGGTGCCTCCTAAATCTGCAGGTGCTGAGCTAATGCAAGACTCAGCCAACAGCAAGGGAAGGCAGAGCTGACAAATTCAAGGGCCTGCACATCCCTGTCCTTGTCTCGAGAGGCTTTAAAGCCAGCAGAGTGTTGTTCTGTTCAGCTTGTCTTTCTAGCTACATTACTTACTTCTCACACCAGGAATGGAAAGAGGGATCAGTGGCTAAGAAAAAACGAGGAAGCACACAGTAGAGCTTGGCAGTTAAGCTGTGAAGAACTTTATCAACATCCTTTTGCTTTTCCTGTTCATCTGGTATCCATGGCCTCTGTCTTCTCTGCCTCTGTCCAAGCCTTACTGGGAGATGATCTGTGCTCACAGGATGCCACCTGACACATGCATTTCTCTAAACACTTCCCTACGATGTGCCATGCTCCTGATCACAAATCTGGCTCACAGGCTGCTGCTTGCCTCACCACCACCTTGCAATCATACAACACAGGCAGAGTTAATAAAATACACTTTTAATGTGGCCTGCCCTAAACATGTTAGAGTTAAATATTTCAAATTGTTTCTCAAGGCAACTAGCACCATACTCATTTTCATTTTAGCACCTTCTTCTTTATGGCTGCCCATCCTCTGTACCATACAATGACTTGTATGTTGTTGTTGTAACTGAATTACAGTGAATTGTTGCAGTGAAATTCTTTGGAGAAAAAAAACTTCCCTTCAGTCTCTTCTTAGTTTACCTGAGATTGCCAGTTAGCAGGGTTGAACAGGAGTCCTTTTAAGCCTGCTGGCCAATCATAACCCTTATGATCATAATCATAACCATAATCCAGCTTCAGTCTCTCAACAGGTTGAGGGTCACAAAAGCATCCTGCCTTGTCTGACATTATTTCTTTTTTTGCCGTTTCCGTGCCACTGCTATGTGCAAGGCCTGCACAATGAGGTCTTCATTATTGAGGATATTGTATTCACCCAGCTGAACCAGACGGTCATATACCTTCTCAGTGTATTGAACTGAGTATGTTGAATAAGGGGAACAGCGGCCATAGAGATCAACTTTGCCATCTTCCATCTCTGACTCTGAGCGCTTCTGACCTAGGAGGAAGGAACAACAAATAGCTGCTGAGAGATAGGAGTTTCTCCAGTTATAAGCAAGCAAACTCTTAATAGATTGGGGAAAGAAGATGTCTCTCTGCAGAACGAGTTCATAATCTAAATTAATCTTTTGGGTTTAATTTTTTTTTATAAAACAAATAGTTCTTCAAACTGACAACTCAGTCCCTGACTTAGGTAGGTATTGGCTGCTTCACGTGATGAGAGGATCAAAATGGTGATTATTCCTCCTGGGCCCTACAAGAAAACCAGGGAGGGACTGTTTAAAAGAGCATGTAGCAATAGGACAAAGGGCAACAGCTTTAAACTAGAGAAGGGTAGACTTAGACTGGACATGAGGAAGAAGTTCTTAACTACAAGGGTGGTGGAACAAACACAGGAGCAGGTTGTGCAGGGAGGTGGTGGAGGCCCCAACCCTGGAGACATTCAAGGTCAGGCTGGATGAGGCTCTGAACAACTTGATGTAGTTGAAGATGTCCCTGCTCACTGCAGGGGGGCTGTGCTAGATGACTTTTAAATGTCTCTTCCAACCCAAATCACTCTATAATTCTTACATGGGTCTACACTGCAGTTCTGAGCTGTGTCTCATGTAGATTCATCAGTTACCTGCAAACTAACTAGCTTAGAGACTGAAACAGCACAACCATGGCATCAAATCTGACATGGTAAAAAAAGTAACTTGAAGCAACAAAAGGGTTTTATATATTGAAATGAGCCTACAGTGAAATTCAAGTGTTGGGGTATTAAATATACTCCCTTTAATAGGCTGGCCATGATGTTAACATTTTTCAAAATGTTTGATTGCTTACCTGGTGCTTTGTATTTTTGGAAGGTATCATTGATTAGTGGGAAAAATAGCAGTACTGGTGCTCCTGGAGTCTCAGCACCGTCAAAGAGGTAACACTCCTTCAGGTTTTTCCTGTCTTCTTCACTCAAATTCACCCTGGGAAAAAGGATTCCCTGCTCCGAGCAGTACTTGCAGGTCTCATCCAGAGCCTGAATCAATGAACAGAAGAGTACTAAGACTTGAAGAGGATTTCAGGGCTCCAGATTTCTTGGAGTCCAGTAACAAAGGGGGCATTTTCCAAGTTAGCTGTGTGAAAGCTCTGAAACCCCTATTGGAATGCACTGCATCATCAGAGAGAAGGTTTCTGTTTTCCCCGAGTTCTTATCACAAAACATCTGTATTGTACAAAAAAAAGCCCAGCAGAATATGTACAGCCTATAAATGAAGTATCACACAGCAGCACTAAGCTAAAAATACTCATGGTTAAGACTTTAGTAGAAGCAATATAGAAAGCACCTAAATGTTAAAAACTTCCAGGCATACAGCTGCTGAAGAAGAAATAGATACTATTTCAATTCCTCTCACCCGTGTCTGGGATCCTGCGCTGTAATTTAAATGCAGGATGATGTCCACCTCTCTCTCTGGTTTTAGAAGTGGCATGATGCTTGTATTGATGAAAAATCCTGTATCTACCAGAGACAGGAATTCCTCTGATTGTGTCAGCTCATTGGGAAATGTGTCTAACACAGTATCTAAAAGGAAAGATTTTTCTTGCTGTAAGTGCAATAGAGCAAAACTGGTTAGCCTGTTTTCCACTCTTACACCATGACCACAGAGCCCTAACTAGTTAGCAATTTTTGGGAAGGGAGATTCACTTTAACCCTTCTTCTTCTGCCCTCTTAACTTCAGCTACATGCAGTTTTGGACCTGCATTGGCAGCTCTCATGAAGGTTGTCTCATGCCTCCCCACTGAGTGTGTTTTCGGACAGAGAAAGGGAGATCTTCATCATCAAAACATGGTGTCCCTGCCTCGGGAGGTGTGTTCCACCAGCAAACCATTGCAATGGAGCTCAACACCACACCATGATACATCCCAGTGCACCACAAATGATTTACCTAATAGTGATTCTGCCCAAACATGGCTTCCAACCTCAGATAGTGGGTTTAATGTCAAATCTGGGGTTTCATTTTGTTCCATTTGTTTATTTTCTCCCCAGACACACATGTCTTCTGTTACCTTTCCATCTGCAGAAGTGCTTATTCTCCAGGTAGTCATTATGCATCTGGAAGCCCTTTAGGAAGTTGTGCTCCTGGGCAAGGCAGAAGCGGTCGGTGAGAGCGTGGCGAAGAGTGCTGCCGAGAGGACCAGGAGGAGTGAACAGGCGAGTCCTCAGCTTGTGCAGCTTCAGTGGTAAGAGGGGTTCCTCCTCTGCACAGGGAAAAGCTATTACATTCTACCTGCCTAGAGCAAGGTCATCCCCCAAGATGTCAAGGTAAATAATAACAATCAGTGTTTATTTAAAAGGCCTAGATTGGAGAGACTCAATGACCATAAGTGACTAAATGAAAAAGAAAATAAAATGCTACTCTCACCAGACAAATACCTTTTCCTTACACAGTACAGACTTGGATTAAAAAAACCCAACCAGTATCAGGCAGCAATAAAAATTTGCACCAGACATAAGCACTCTTGTGGAGCAGATTGATTACAGGTTTTGGAAAAGGATAACTGCTCTACTTATTTGTATTACAGTAACTCCTACAATGTAGTCAAAATCTTTTTGCTTTATCAATTATTTAGACAACAATCTTATTACTTATAAACATTTTATTCATCTGCCAGCATCAGTGTTGAACCATCAGTGAATACATAGAACACAGAATTGAAGATGTTTTTAATTATCCATTTCTGCTTTGCAGTATGAGACTTTGAATCCAATTCCTTCCAGAAAGGCAATGTGGTCTTTAGAGAAAAACTCAAAAAAATGCAAAATACACTGCTCACATCTTAGATAACAGATGGGTGTCATAGTTTATCTAACACTAACTTTATCTAACAATAAATACACAGTATGGAAGAAGTAGGATAATTTACCCATATTGTTGATTTTGTCTCGGGTCCACCTGTGCCAGAAATCTTCTGATGAATGGGACATATTCCAGATATATAACACATTAAAAGAAAATAAGCTACTCCACATGCCTGCAAAAGGAAAGTGCCTTCTAACTCAAACATTCAAAAATCACAAACCACAAAACTGTTATAATGAGATTAAATCTGCAAGGTTTATGTTTTTCCTTAGTTAGTTTTTAAATGGATGATGTGCCATTTTTATTTGGCTGCTGTTTTTTGAACCTTATTTTGCTATCTAGCTTTTGTCTTCTGGAACTTAGGGCTGGATGCATATTTTAAGAAATGGTGAGTTTTGTGTGAATTAATATGGCTTTAAGGAGCTTGGGTTTTCAGGAAAAAAAACAAAACAAAACAAAACAAAACAAAACAAAACAAACCCCGAAGTATCAAAGGCTTGTTGAAAAAAAAAGGATGAAAATTTACGATGTGAGAGATGTGACGGGGAATTATATGGATGATATAGGTCTAACCACAATGTGATCTTTCAGCCTTTGCATTTATAGGCTTCCTTTATTGGGAATAAGCCTCTTATCACACCAAGGGGTCAGTTTTGACTCTGCATTTTTGAGATGGAGAAACAACTTATTTGGTTATCCCTTAGGGTACAAGTTTTCACTGTTTTTTTGTTAATGAAGTGCAAAGATATGCACATCCAGCATAGGCTTAGTCTATAATACTTAGTACAGTGACCACCTCACTCTAAGAGAAGTGGTCCATTGAAAAGAAGTTTGCATCTTGAACCAGTCATGAGTTGACAGCTTGTCTCTTTGTCTGCAAGACAGATATCCATGCTGTGCTTTAGTCAATAGGAAAAATGCTTCTGGACATGACTGTGCTGTTTCCCCCATGCTTGCCCAGGCAATGTGGAAACAGGAGCCAGTGATGTGTGGTCACAGGAGACTCTTTGGAGCAGGGGCAACCTGCCAGATTCAAACACACCCCTACACAGTGGAGAATCAGCATGAAGGCTCATGTAAACTGCCTTTAGGAAGCACACAAATTACTGACTACCTGTGAGACAGGCAAGATGCTCTGGAGTTCAGCATTCTGCATGAGGTTAACGGTAGGTTCCCAGAGATCAGAATTTTATTGTGTTGGGCTGGATCTGATACTATATTTTTATTCAAAGCTAGCTTTAAAAAATAAATTTATTATTTCTTCAGATTTTCTTTTTTACAGTAAGTATTAATTCAGCAATGAGATATTTATTCTATCCAGTGAAACTGCCCTGTCAATCAGACCACTGGAACAGGCTCCTCAGGGAGGTTGTGGAGTATCCTTCTCTGAAGACTCAAAAACCACCTGGACACATTCCTGTGTGACCTATCTAGATGATCCTGCTCTGGCAGGGGGGTTGGACTAGATGATCTTTTGAGATCTAACATCCTGTGATTCTCTGATTCTGGGAATCATGCACCGGTGCTTCATTAATGCTTAGATTATATAACACAATTTTAAAAATATAATAATAATAAAAGAAATAATTCAGATGTTTTTAAGAGCTTACCTTCTAAGAAGCAGATCCGGGATTCAGGAACCTTCTTCATCAACCGACCCATGAAGAACTCACTGCCAAAATCCTCACTGCGAACAAAAGCTCCATATTTTTGCAATCCCACCTCATAAGGGGTGAACTCTACCCATTCTGAAAAGGAACACAAAGAAGAGAACAGAGTGTTAGTGCAGTCCCTTACCTGTAGGTAAAAATGAAGTTGCTGTCATGACAATGAAAGAGGTTAACAGCTAAAATAATTTCTGCAGTTAAGTCTAATATTTCAGATCCACAACAATGCATTATAAGCATGGGAGAAATGAAGACTTAACGAACATTAAAAGTCTTTGGAAGATTTTTGCGTCTGTGCATAGACAGCCAAACTTCTACCTGACCACAAGCACATTATACAAACACACATCAGCTGAGGTTCTGGTCTTAAAAGAGAGGGCTTTTTTAGACTAAAAAGACTCCCAAGATTTACCAGCTTAAATATAAAACAAATGACTCTCAAAAATCTCATAACTACCTTTGAAATCCAGAGTGCTATAGTTGTTCTTCACATTGACTGCAGTATAGATAGGCAATGGGTTCTGACCATGATCAATGGCTCGTTGCTGATCAGAGAGTCTATGGTTGTCTTTCTGTGATTCCAGAAACAGGGTTACACTGAGATGAAAATTATCATGAAAATGTCTCTGCATCTAAGCTTGTAGTACAGAAAAAATTCTGCCTCTGATGTACCATGTGTGCTGGGCTTAAATTCTGAAATATTCCATATTTTCCAAAATTCCTGTGAGATTCTGTTACTGAAGTATCTGTGGGCATCCAATCTGATGTCAGATTATTTCATGACCAAGCAGAATGAAAATGAAAGGAAATTATGAAGAGTAGAAAGCAATACTTTTGATATAAAACAGCTTAATGCATTATGCTGCAAGTTTATGTAAGACCTCTCACATATCTCAAAAGTCTGCAGATCTGTTTGTAATTTTGGTATTTCTAAATACAATACTTGCAGAATATGGAAAAAAGATATTTTTTTGAAAAACATTAATCCTGGAGTTTTCTCAGAAAAACATAACCAAAATCTGACAAGCAATAGTGCTGATTTCCACCATGGTTGGATATCTAAAAGAGTATCAACAAATGCTTTGGAAATGTCCGTGCATTTGCATACACACAGCCTTGCAACAAACTACTTCTCTCAGAACAACAAGATACATTTTCCAGAAATTAATTTTCAGAAATTTATAAGCCACAGTAAATGCTGCTTTATGACATACTGTACCCCATCATGCAACAAAGATTCCAGGACAAGCCCCCAGAGATCTATAAAAGATGTTTTGCGGCCCTCTCTTTTCCGTTGACACAGTTGCTTTTTGTAATACTTCAAATACTCCAAGGAAAGAGAATTTATTTTGCATTTTGTCATATGTTTTCGAGCCTCACTGATTTGCTTGTCGAGATCCTTTTGTGACCAGTCAGCATCTCTGTACAAGTTTGACATGGTCCTAGGCAGAGAAAATATATATTAAAGAGGGAGAAAAAAAACCAAACAACACACCAAGGTCTAAAGTAGGCAATGGATACATTTTATGTTTTTAAGTTCTTGATTTGAAATTAAGTAAAGGTTTTGTGCCTTCAGTTCCCTAAGAAACTATCATTTTTCCTTTGAAGTCACAGTCATTATCCCTGTCAAAATGGCTTGAGCAATTTTCCATAAGCCATTCTTAGAAAAACACTTATTTTCATGTTGTGAATTATACGACTTTTCTTCTGAAAAGACTTTAATCTGCCAATTTTAGAAGATTACAAAAATAGGCCTGTGAAGAAGGTATTATAGGTATTATGCATGTCAGCCCCAGCCTACTTCAGCACATCAGTGGCATCAGAAAGACTCCAACTGAGAGCTGACTAGTCCTACTTACCATGTAGTACCAGACAAGCCAGTCAGGTACACAGCACAGTCCAAGATATTGAGTTTCTTGAGCCCCTGCAGACTGCCATACAATGCGGTCAAAGACCTCATCCCTCCTCCCGTAGTCATGATGGCCACCACTGGGGTCTGGGCAACACACAAACAGAAAGGGCTGGTGTCAGACAGTGGACTGCAGATGACTGAGACTCTCAGCAGACACCTCCCACTACACAAAGCCTGACACCACCACAAATGCCCAGACACAGACTTCTTTCCAAATGATTTCTACTGAAACAAACTACTGTTCATTTTATAAAGGAGAACAGAAATAAAAGTAACAACAATTTTTGCTTAGGTAATTGACACTTGTCTCCAATGTGTTCAACACAGAAGTTTGGTAGAAAAAACAAATGAATATGTATTAGTTCAAACCCGAAGAAGACAGTAAGAGAGTTAAAATCAGTTGTAAAGGCAGGAATTAAAAAGATATCTCACAGATAAAAGAAGGGAGAAAGGATTATCAACAAGGGTAACAATCATAGGGTGAAAGGTGTGGAAGAAGCCGCTTCTGCATATGGAATACCTCGCCTGGCTTGTAACGAAGGTGTAGCAGGAGGAGAGTTAAACTCAAAAGAGCAACTGCAAAGGGCACAAATGTCAGAGTGAGATTAGAGGTATGGGGCAGTATTGGAAGTGTACATAAGTTTTAAGATGAGGGGAAAAAAATAATAACTGGGAAGAAAAAGAGCTCATATTGTGCTGTTATGCCCTCACTGCTAAGTACTTTTTAGATGTTTTGAATGTCTGCCCTACACACCTCATGGTCCAGCAGATCCTGTTCCAGCTGCAGGACCTTCTTCAGAGCAGGAGCAACATACTTTTGCCTTTTGCGCAGAAAGTCTTGCTCCTGCACACATAGGTCAAACCCTAACCGCACATCAAGGTGGTCTGGGCTGAAGGAGAGATCAGGAAAACAAGAATATTTCATTTTATTATTGGTAGACAAGGTCAAGAGTTTCCAATACAAGGAAATAAACCAAGTCCACAAAGTACTAAACACATTTACAGGAGAAGCCTTTCCTACACTCCCAAGCAGGTATACAATGCTGCATGAAAGAATGATAGAAAAATGGACTGCTAAATTTCTAAGCAGCTTTCAAAAGAAAACCTAAGGAAAGGAATTGCTGCAGATAATTTCTGAGACATCAGCTGTCTGGATTCTCTCATACTTCAGCCTGGACCAGGAGCTGTAGGAAAAACTTCTCACATTTATCTTGATGTAGGCAGGAAAATTGACCAGTTTCATGATCAACAGTGCCAGGTGATCCGCTGGACTCTTACACAGTGCTAAAGAAAAGGTTAAAGACTAAGCTGAGCATAACACTGACTAGCGTAATTGGCTTGTAATATTATTTCTTCTATTTTATATATCTTTTTCATTATTCATGTCTCAGTAAGGATTATCTGCATGTATTGTTAATTTTACAAATACAGATTGCTATCAGCTCATGTGAATTCCATCTCATTTCATCTCACAACCTACTGTCCTACTGTCGGTGTCTCCTCTCCAGTGAAGAGCCAAAGGTGAGATAAGTTCAGCTAAGAACAAATTGGCCTCCAAGAGTGGCCAAATCTCTTACCAGTCTTCTGCCTTTGCATATAAATCAAATCCTTTATCCTGGAAAGCAAGAAGACAAAGAGTGTAAGTGTGACAACCTGCTTTAGCACTCCTCCCTGCAGCCCAGGGAGAATTTTAGTTTGTGCCATCCTAGCAATGTGGGTACAAATTGGAAGCTCTGGATAATCCAGCAGCATATGTGAATTGACTGCAGTGGTTTATTGTTAGGGAGGTCATTCAGTAATTCCCAGTGTTTTCTAGTGAATTTAACATCTGAGGTACAACTGTTATTCACATAGTAAAAGTAATGATCTTGTATATATACCTTACCTGTTTCTACTAACATAACCTCCCTGAGGCAATCCACCAGGCTGCAGCCACACTGCTCTTCTACACAGCAGCATTTGCTCTTCCCTTTCTGTGGCTTATACCACACAACAGCCATTCCAGAAGGATGCTGTAGGAGACTGTGTCAAATGCTTTGCTGAAGTCTAGGTAGACCACATCCACAGCCTTCCCCTCATCTACCAGAAGGGTCACCCCGTCATTCTATACAGACTTTTTTAACCATGAACCTAAAAGTGCTTTGCAAAGCATGGTCAGTATCAGCAAGAGACTGCCACTACCTTGGCTAGTTCAGGTGCCCCACTGGTGCATGAGAAGCAGAGCCTCAAAATTTAGCATGAAGTAAAATCAGGATGGATTAACAAGGTCCCCTATATTCCCAGATCCATTCAAACAGAACAAGGTACAGCCTGGCCTTATCACCTAAAGACCTTCCACTGTTAGATTGTGGCATTTCTGTCTGCAGGCTTTCATCATCAGAAAGTACCCTGGTAATCACAGAATAGTAGAGGTTGGAAGCGACCTCTGGAGATCATCTAGTCCAAATCCCCCTGCTAAAGCAGGTTCACCTAGAGCAGGTTGCACAGGAACAGATCCAGGTGGGTTTTGAATCTCTCCAGAGGAGGAGACTCCACAGCCTTGCTGGGCAGCCTGTTCCAAGGCTCTGTCACCCTCTCAGTAAAGATGTTTTTCCTTATGTTTAGGTGGAACTTTCTGTGTTCCAGTTTGTGTCCATTGCCCCTTGTCCTGTCACTAGGCACCACTGAAAAGAGACTGACCCTATCCTCTTGTTACCTGCCTTTTAGATATTGAGAAGCATGGATAAGATCCCCTCTGTCTTCTACAAACTAAACAGCCCCAGGTCTCTCAATCTTTCCTCATGAGAGAGGTGTTCCAGTCTCCTAATCATCTTCATAGCCCTCTGTTGGACTCCTCTCCAGTATTTCCCTGTCTCTTTTGAGCTGTGGAGCCCAGAATTGGACACAATACTCCAGATGTGGCCTCATCAGGGAAGAGTAGAGAGGGAGAAAAACCTCTCTCTATCTGCCAGTCTTCAAGGGAATGCAGACTTCCCTCAGCAGGTTTCTCGACCTCTCCCACAAAAGAGCAGGCACTCACCTCTGCTAAGATCATGTTTTTTCCACTTGGAAGGGAATGAAGTTCCACATTTGGAGAGTGTGTATCATACACATGGGAGCGCTGAAAAAAATACAAATATATCCAAATTTATATTTTAAGGAATGTTACTCTCTTTCTAAAATGCAAACTGATGACACTGTGGTGCATTTTATTCTGTATGTCGTTATTATGTTTTATAAAGTCCAGTTTTAACATACAAATGAAGGAGGTTGTTTCTTTCCTGGTAGCGTAACATCCAGCATTGGCTGCTTGTATCTGGCATAGTGGAATTTGGCAGGAGAGGAGGAGCTGAAGGCCAGATCAGAGTCCAGGATAATGTCTTGAGAGCCCTCATAAGAGCCTTGCACTTTAAAGGAGAATTCTTTCTCTAAGGAAGAGACACAAAAGCAGACACAGAGTAGTTTTCTCATCAAAATTGAAGACAAAGGTTCTTACAGAGTCTATCATGAGGCTGTTCTCATGTTTCGGATTTGTTGGGCTTTTTTTCATTAGTACATTAATACAATTGCCTTCATAATATTACCATATCATGATTTAAAAATAGATGATGGAGAAATAATCTCACTTGATAAAGGATTCTTCTTTTTTTTTTTCTTCTTCTCAATCACTTGCACTTCCAAGCAGCAGATTTTGCGAGACTGTAAGAGGCAGAAAACAATAAAATACCTCATGGCAGAGGATTTTCTGGTCTGAGATTCTGTTTCCTAGTCTAAGCTGTTACTGATAATAATTAAAATGTCCCAAGGAAAACTTTATTTCAGATGCTGGCCACAACGGGAATCTCTGAGAAACTTGGCACAAGCCAGGGCAAGGCTGGGGTTCAGTGTGGAGGAACAGGGCTTGCAGAAGCGAGAAGGTAAGGGCAAAGTGAAAAACAGCACTACCAGGATCCTGACAGAGGACTGATACAAACAAAAGTAATGAGGAAACCCAGCTAATAAATGAGCAAATGGCATGGTCAGAAAGTTCCTTTGTGAAAAACACAGTTATGAATGCCGGAAATGATGTGTGCCTGGGACAGAACAAACCCTGTCACTTTGGCAATATGGGAATTTAGGAGGAGTGATATCCAAGGAGGAGTTCACTGCTGCACCAATATCTTGGACCTAAACCACTCACATGGGTTGCCTTTACAACACCAGAGGGATGCTAGCATGGAGGATCTCCTGGCTGTTCCAGCCCTAGCCTCTCCACAGGTGCCATCCATGAGGATGCGTTGTGAGGCAGATGGTGGAGTGGGAAACATTGTGTTTCAGTGCTGCCTTTGCTCAGTCAAAGGGTATGTTGGCCTGATGACTGTGAGTCAAGTGAAACAAGTGTGGCAACAGGACAAGAAAGATGACAAGTTACAACACTCACCACTAGTACTCCATTAGTAATGATGGTTTCAGAAGGGCCTGAACTAGGAAATGGAAAGAAAAATGCATTTTTAATAACTCAGTATAATTACAGTATAATTAATAAGCCACACCCTTCTGATTTTTCATCTTGCTTATTTTTAGCTGTGTACTGAATTTGAAAGCAAAGTCCCAGATGACTTGCAGGACAAGTTTTCTTACTCTGCTCTGTCAAGGCACACTCGTCATCTGACTGGTTTATCCGGTCCTGGAGCACAGCAAAAATAAAAAAAAGGTACTGCAGGGCCAAACCATGTAGTGACTTTATGCTGAGCCCCAAGCTGAGGCTGCAGATGGTTTCATGCAATCCATATTTTGAAATTGCAGTTTGTCAGAGGATGGGACAGAATGTCTCTATATCAGAAATCCAGTGCATTATTCCATGTTGTGCTTTAAAGGGAAGCAACCCCCCCCGCCAAACTCAAAGACAAACTCTTAACAGAAGAGCACCCTCAGTATTCTAGACTTAAATAGTATTCAAAGACAAGGTTTTAGGGTGTTCTTCCTGTCTGCCTGAAGTTCACAAGCGGTCATCCTGGCATGCAGCAACTGATCACACAGCTCATAGCACAGATTCCTTGGGAAACTGTGTTCATCATCATCATCAAGGAATGATGCAGTCTGGACAATTAGACTAGATTATTTCATGCTTCTGAATTGCTGTTTCTTTTTGCTGCAGATTATGTCACTTTTCATGTTTACTTACATATTATCCAATGCAAATCCCACCTCTAGCTCCTCTTGTCTCTGGAAAAAAAAAAAAAAAAAAAAAAGAAAGGAAAATGTTTTTGGCACTAGTGTATTGGCAGTTCTCGTAATGTGAGTTCTCATTCTCACAACATAGGTATGCATGCACTACTTGAAACTGGCAGAGCATTTAAAATAGAGATGCCCACCACCTCTCATCTGTGTGCTTGAGCCTCAAGATTCTTTATTGCTAGGAAGTTTCTGGATAGGTGTGATAGCAGTTTTTAACAAAGTATCTGGCTGGCTTGCTTCTGCTGGGACACGAGGGACAGACCCAGGTGTAGAAGTTGTCTCATACCAAGTCTGCCAGCAAATAGAAATAGGGTCTGCTGAGCTGAAGCTTTCTGCTGCAAGGAGGGGAAATCGTGATCTGGAAAGCAGCTGTGCAGGAGGACAACCACTTTGCTTGGCAATGTGGTGAGGGCATTGGGGCAGAGGTTAATGACATTAAGGCCTGGTCTGTGGGGTGGTAAAGAAGAGTGTAATCCATAGGAGGAAGAAAGCCCAGGAGAGAGAAAACAAAGGTGGGGACAGAAGGAATGATGAACAGGGAAACAGAGAGTGAGCTCATTCTGTAGGTTACTGAGTTGCCCAAATTATCTATTGCATTAAAGCCACCAAAATGTTATTAATATAGGACAAAAAAAAAAAAAAAAAAGAAATTATGAAGGCCTGAAGAGTATGAGCTCTAACTACTGTACCTGTGCAAATGCAGTAATGAAAGGCTTGACTATGGCCCCTCTAAGCACCCAGAGAGTAATGAGCTGGGTTACAACTAGCCACATGTTTCTATTTTACCAAGGGCTGGTGGAAATTCACACACTGCTCTTCTGGTATATTGTAGAGAAAGAAATGGTCAAATAAGGCATTTAAAGATAATGAACTGCAGAGTAGAGTTTGTCTGTGTGTGGATAAGTATCAACTGAATGGTGCATGACATATGTACAAGAGACTTTGAGGGAACTGGAAGAGGAAAAGTCCAGACAGAGCATACCAGGAGGTGTGATGTGAAACTTTCAGAGGCTCCCTGGATATACAAAATAGGAATATATCTTGTTGCCAAGCTGAGTGGCATGACTTGGACACCTTATTTAAATACACATGCCACAGTCCATAATTAGCCACTAGTCTGGTTTGACACTTGGTTCCAATCACAGAGTTATTACTTCCTAATTACTAGGTTAAGTAACAAGTTATGACAAAAAGCGTCATGTACTGGCACAGACACAGTCCTCGGTCCTCAATGGGGGCAGAATCAACAACGTGGCAATTTTCCAAAGGCACCTGAAGTTTTTGAGCCTCTGTGGTCAACAGTAAACCCTTCAGTGGGCCAACAGATTCAGATGTGAAAAGGTTTTCCCATGTCAGAGTGAAAACCAGCTCCATTTTATGTGGCTGGGCAGTCCATACACAAGAAACAAGGAAAAAAAAAAAAAAAAAAAAAAGACTTTGCAAATAACATTTTAGACAGAAAAGAGACACATTCTTGCCAATCTACTCTATTTCTTATTTCAGACCTCACCTGTGAATCGCACTTGAAGTGCATGAAGACTTGCTCTCCCATGGAAAGTCTGGCTATATCAAAGTACACTGTGAAGAGGTGATCATCTTGAGTAATCACATCCTTATCATAGAGCGCCAGCTCCAGCACATTCTGGGAAAGGAAGGGAAGGACTTCAGAAATGTGTCAGGGTTCATTCAGAGCAGGAGGTCCTGTGGTAAGCTGGTTTATTCAGCTGTTGTGAAGAGTAGGGGGACATAAACTTAAAAAGCAGGAAGGGAAGGAAGTTAAGGGGAAATAAACTCCAGGTAGGCATCTGCCTACAAGGAAGAATGAGAGGAAATGACAGACATCTCAAACGTCATATTCTACCCATAGTTGAGAGAGATACTTGTCTTCCATGGCATGGAAAACCATCATAAGGATGTGCTATTCCCACATCTTTCTGCATCTTGCTTTGCCTCTTGAGAAATTGCTTATGTCCACTTTGCAAAAGGATAAAACCTGTCAGTTTCTCCCTAGGTCATAGTTAGGAGGGAAGTCCCAGCTTAGTACCTTGACCTGACTCTGGATCCTGAAGTAGAAGGTTTCATTCCAGACTGGATCTTTGCAATTCTTGATAGTTTTAGTCTGAAATTTGTCAGTTGAAGCAGTTGGTAGCCACAGGCTCACGTAGCAATCAGTCTGGCTTACTGTATGTTAAAAAGCACAAACACACCTAAAATGAGGATTTGCTCTAGGAGAAAGAATTAATTGAACATGAAGCTTTGTTTTCAAAGAGAGACACTTTGATACATGATAACAGTTTTGTCCAACATAAACATCAGAATTTTGTTTATGGTAATGGAGAAAAAAGAAGAGGGACAGGACTAATCTGAATAAATGTGATTAGACATATAATAAATGCATTAAAAACAAAGGGTTTTCTCCTCCTTCTATGTCATCAAGCAATCAGTTTAGCCCAGGATAAAATAATCTAGGAAAACCACAACACCCTGTGTCTCCAAGGGTTAAGGAAACATAGTGATAGCTTCTATTTTAGCTAGATAGGAACAATAATAAAAAGCCCAAAACAAAGAAACAAAAATATTTCTTGATTTTTGTGTAAGTAAAGCTATAATATTCTATCATATTTCCATTGCAGGCCATCAGAAGAGAACCTGCAAAATGTAACAACACCTAATGGAGTTTAATCTATGAAAGCTGGTACGCAGGGAATTGAGGTAGGGTAATTTGGATTACTTACCCTTGAGAAAGCTTTAAGTACAAGCTAAATTTTAGAACTGGCTACTCCATTTTCATTATTAGCTCTATTATGCCATCCAGTTTGTGTCTTTGTTAGATAAATACATTCCAGAGAGTAACACAGAAGATTTTGCTTTTGGATTTCTTGCTTTCAGACTGCAGAGCCTTCCCTGCTCCCTTTGAGGATGCAGAGGAATATGTGCAATAGGTGCAGCTGTGACTTTATAGAGTTACCTCTGCACAGAACAAGGCTGCTCCAAAGAAGAGCAACACACTGGGTTCATTGCTGGAACCAGCATGCCACTGAGAGGACTTTCTCCATCTGTGGAAGAAATCTAGAAAGCATTTTTTATTGGAGCAGGGTTAGCTAGTACCCCATGAATGTTAAGGGAACCATAAAGAGCAATACAGATACTTACAGACATCTGCCTGGTGGATATTTCTTGCTCTTATGACTCTTACAGTCAATAAGTAACACAGAGATGATTCTGTCTGCAGGGGAAAAAAGCAAACAAACAAACAAAACAAACCCACACACAAAATAAAGGAATGAATGCTTAAGGTAGCATATTTAGAAGACAGAAATGGTCAAGAGAGAGAAATACCCAAGTCATGAACAACTTAATTACATTTTTCAATGTGACTGTGAAATGGCCAATACATTTCTTTTCCTACTAATATTTAAATCAAGTGCTAGACTGAAAGACTTTCACAATATCTGGATTTGTATTATTATAGAGAATTTATTTGCTTTCTATCTAAAATCCAGCTGCACAGAGTGGTAAGATTCAAGCACAGCTTGGGAGAAGATTTACTTGTTCAATTTCCAAGGTAGCAAATGAAAAGCTGCCTTAGGCTTTTTGCAAAGGATAAAATTATCATAATGGTAATCACCTCCTATCTAGTCATTACACATGTACAGTCTGCTGGGCTATGTGATATGATTTTCTCATATTCCTGCTCCTTTAAATGTACAGTACTCCCCAGAGTTAACTGCTGACCTCTGATCCCCATGTTGCTTTTAATGTCAGAGGAAGAGTTTGCTGCTTTGCTTTTCCACCATGCTCACTATGCATGTGGTTTTCATTTACAAGGACAAAACTGCTTCCTCTTGAGCTGAGCTTACCTCTGTTTTTTTCTTGTGAGAAGCTTTTTGATAGTTTTAAATCATGTAAACTCTTTGTTTCTGAAGTTTCTTTGCACAAGAAGCATAAACAGTGTTTAACAACTGGGAAGAAACTCATTTGTTCCCTTTGGCTTCCCTCTTTCATTTTAGCCCATGTATCTAATATTAAGGCCTCATGCCTGACTTTTTATACTTTCATATTGCTATTCTGGTCTCACGTTGGAGCCCAAACATGAGTCCATATCCCTTTTCCTTCTACCATAAAAAAACACCAAATAAATACCATTAATCTCCATTTCCACCTAACCTTTTCTTTTGACAGTCACAGAAAGAAAGAAAAGACACACCACGTTGGAGTATAAATCAGCATAAAACTTTTGCTCCAAAAGTTCTAAAATTCAAAAGTCATTTAGTGCAATTACAGGGCCACAGACAGGTAATTACACCACCTGCTATTCCACCTATACTGCAAAATAAATATAAAAAGACCATTGCTGGGCCTAAAGAGGCATTAACATGACACTGACCTCATCAGTCCCACTGAGAAGGATGTGTGACAGAGGTACTGTGGGAAAGGAGAGCAGGACTTTTGCTCTAGTTGGTCTGTCTGAGCAAAACAATTTGGTATGTACTATGTTAGTAATGTGCCATGCTTACTGTCTGCAAAGTGCATCAGTATTGCTAAATTCGATGGAATGTATGTCCACATCATGATACATCCACATCATGTCTCTCATAATGTTTAAACCCAAGCGTATTGAATATAAGTTGTTGAAACTGGGGGCAGTTAGCAAGTAGGCTAATGAAGAAACAGGTAAAATGAGCTCCCCAGTAACCAAAGCACCCCATTCTAGAAAAAAACCCCTAACTCCTAAGGCACAAATATGAGGCAGGTATAGGTGGAAAGTGTACAGTAATTTCAGAGCCAGTAACTGGTGCTTTAGAGAAGGCACTTCTGCGGAAGGGTTCAATGGAGTTTCAGGTCTCAGGTACCCTAGAGCCACCTTCAAGTGTTGTGGTAATCCCAAAGTACCAGGGAAGGAGTGCAGATTGAACAAAGTACTCAGGCATGTGGATGTGCCCTGTCATAACCAGGGAGCCTTGGCTTAGACATCACAGAGTCATAAATAACAAATAGACAAAATCCCATCAGTGGTATGAGTTTTGCCTAAAAAATTTTAGTTTTCATTTGTTCCTTTGAACCTGACATAATCCCTGCAGTGTAAAGAGTTGCGTTTTAGGGTGTATTTTCTCATCTTTGGGTTTTCCATTCAACTAATCAACAGAAAAGGTTGGCTATTCTTTAAACTGTAAGCACAACACTTGTTAATCAGCAGCTTAACTCAGCTTGAAATAAAACAAGGGAGAGTTCCTAATTATTGCTAAATAGCCTCAAACTAGAGAGAACAAGGTCAAAAAAACTTTCGGCACACCTGGTCCTCTCATTTCCTAGAGGAAAGATTTCATACAACATGTTTACAATCTCCTGGAAAACTGTTAGCTTTTTGTAGAGGCCAGAAGAAGGATTAATCCAGGAAATAAGGTGTTGAAAATCCACTTCAAGATTGTGCCATACTCTTTGTGAGACTATGTGGCTCAATTTCGCAGCTATTACTACCTACACTGGTAGTAAATTTGCCCTTATGCTTTAGTAAGACTGCAGAAAGCCTGCTCTAACACATCCTTTTAAAGATTTTTAGTCTTGTTAAAACTGGGTTCATTTCCCATGTGCTAAGGATAGAAAACAGTGCCAGGACTTGAACACAGAGCAAGATTGCATAAGTGAAGTGATCAAAATGATAAGCAGAAGAGTGTTTCACAGAGGGAACTGGATGGGTTATGGTAGCTAATTATACTGTTTAGCAGCTGCTGAATCCTATCTATTCTCACCCAGGCTCCACCCAACAGGAAAGTCTCTCTTTCAGTTTTCTTTTGAAATTCTCCTTTGCCAGTACCTTGGTAACAGGAGTCCGCTGTTCCCCATCAGGATTCAGCCGCATAAATCCTTCTCCTACTGGAGCAGTTTGAGTGATTGGGTCCTGCAACAAGAGCCAATGTTACCTCTGGGAAAACCATCCTGTCTCTTGAAAGCAATCCTCATCAATGACTGGGAAATGCAGAACAGCAGAGAAGGGGAGCCCGTGGTCAGTGCTGGCTGTAGAGCCGTGGCAGGTACTGGTGTTGCCATCTGTGCCTGGTGCCCCTGCCTGCGCCGTTCATGCCCCAGTAAGCCCGAGCAGAGGTGTAGTAGCCAGGTAAGGTCCACCCTCTGCATGACACACAGGCGGGAAGGCAGCTCCTAGCTCTGTCTGTTAAAGGAACAGCAAAGCAGTGTCCCATAAATAGACCTTGTCATTAATCTTTCACCTTGAGGCACATCTCCATGATACTGAATACTTATTCTAAGGTTGAATATATCCTGTCTCTAAAATGAAGAAAACGCTAAATATAAAAAATACTCCTTTTGTAAATAAGTTCTTAATCCACTGGTAGTTCTCCCTTCCTACAGTTTGCTAGCATTTTAAAAATGTCAATAATAAGGTCTTGAAACATTGACTCTATTAATCCTGCAGAGTCATTTGTAGTCAGTAGTAGGTCAGGAAAGTAGTACCATCTTTGCACTATGTGCAGCAGAACCACCTGAGATCCCAGATGCCTTTCTTTGCTCTGCACCCTTCTTACCTGAGATAAAATGCCATCTTGCTCCATTGTGGTCACTGTCCCATACACATCCAGTGTTATCTGTGGCAATGCAATTTCACATCTCCCAGCTTCCACAGACTCTAATACTTTAAATGTCTTATATGCAGGTGAGCAACTATTTTATAAACTGACTCAGAGCCCCACCTCTGCCTGATTTCTTAAACCCAGTTATTCCCCTCCCATTTTCTTACACTAGGAAGCTGAATCCTGTGGTCAAATAAGTAGGAAAAAATACCTATGCCTGTACACTAGCTGGAAGTATGCTGTTTGAGTCACTTTGCCCCATACTGGTCAATGGCAGTTTTATAACTAAAAGCAAGAGAAGGAAGAACCTTTATGTGAGCCCTGAACTTTCCACTTAGCAAGACCTCAAAGCCTACAGAAATATACAAAATACACACTCTGCAGTACGATGCACATTAATTTGATTTAGGTTATCTGTGACAGTAAGCAGATAGGATAGAACAGCTAATGAAAGACAGAGAGACAACACTATTGCTCTAGACTACACCGATTCTTGTAAAAGCCAATTTAAGGCTTTCTGCACTACATATCCCTGCAATACCAGCTCTAGGTGTGCAGAGCAAACATACTCAGGGTGGTTTATATCTACTTAGCCTTGGTACAACAGGGCTGAGTCTCTCCTCAAGTCATTGTATTCTTTTCCCCTTCTCTCCTGTGGCTCATTATTATTGTATTTGTTTAGATGAAGAGTCCTGAAACAATGACTTTCCTTTGCTTAGCTCCACACCTTGTGAATATTTCTGCACCTCTTCAGCTCAGACTGACTCTGGCTGTAATCTAGCTGCATTTAAGCACCCATGTCTGATCCAGTGAACCCTGCCAGCCAGAGGCAAAACTCAGCATTGACTGCACACCTTCCTCCGCACTGTCCTCAGCACACCTGTGAAGCCACCATTGTGGCAGGACACCTGCCCCTGTGAGCACCCAGATGACCCCTATGCCACTGAAACCATTATGGCTCATGACTCACTGGAACAGGACTAAAAAGGGCAGCCAAAGACTGTTGTATCTTCAGCAGGTCATAACAGATCAAAATCTCTGGAGGAAAGGAATCCTTTGACTTCCCTGCTCTTCTAGTACATTATCTATGGACAAAAAGTTCCTGAGCATTCTTGAGTTTACTGGTTAAATGTTGCTACCAGCCAGCACAGTTCCCCTTTACAAATTCCCATGCAAAATAATGTCAACAGTCATCATGTTCAGGTTGGTAGAATAAATTTTTGCCATAGGCTATGTTATTTCACAACACTATGAAAGGTTGTGTCTACATACATGGCATATTTCCTCCATGTGCCAGCTGCAATGATGTAGCTTGATGAAATGCATTTTTCATTAGGTCACAAAAAGCCCTTAGCAACATCAGCATCTTTCAGTCATAGTTAAAGGCAGTGCTTTATTATGACCTCTCCTTGGATGGCTAAGCTATAAATCAGACTGTCCACCAAGACTGGGGCTCTGAAACTGCCACTCCCACAGTGACAGTGCTCAAAAAGCTCTTGTTTTCACAAATAGCATTTGCAATCCACATCAGAGTCAGCCTTTGCAGGGGAGAAGGACCATGGCTCACTTTGTACCCCTGCAGTCTATCTCTGAGACACTCCCTTATCCATGACGCTCACAGCAAATACTTGATATGCTCTTTGCAAAGATAACAACAGTTTTGTTTTCCTGGAACAAGGAACACACCGTAAACCTGGAGCATATTACTGAAATGCCTCAGTATGTGGAGCAAGGCAGAATTTTCATTTTGCAAACAAGCCTTTATTATCCACTTTTGTATACATGAAATATTTGCATGTAAATAACATTTCTTCAGAGATGAAGGTGGCATGAGTTTATGGCTAAAATTGTGTTTACTTTTTCACACCAGATGTTTCAGGTTCGAGGCAATTCCCAGCGTCATACAGAGAGCGCATAGCACCATGTTTCTGACTATGACTAATGAAACTACCATAGAAAAAAAAAACCTAAACCAGCAGAAGTGTATGTTAATTCAAAACCTAAACAGTTTCCAATGTTAATATTTGTGCTCCAGTCTTTAGGTTTGCAACATTAGGCTACAGTTGCACACAAAAATAACATTTGGTTTGACATAAATTACAAAAGCGTTGGCAAAAGTAATTGTAAACCAATTTGTAAAGATAATTTGTCATTGTTTCTTACTAAAATGAAAATCCTCAGAGCGTCATTTTGCACCAAGCCAAACATGTTATTTGACTGTAAATGAAACCTGCTATTTTCAGGTTTTTTTCCCTGGGCTGATGAGGTAGGCGGTCTAAAACCAAGTAATGTTTCAAAACAAAGATGTTTTGTAAAATATTAACATGAAATGTTTCAACTTACCCAAGCTTTTTCCCTGGTTTACTTTAGCCCCAGATAATGACATTGAGTTAATAGAATTTTTTGGTTGGTTGGTTGGTTTGGTTTTGGTTTTTTTCCACTGAATAGACTCTGTTCAAAACTTTCCCAGTTGTCATCAGGACACAAAGCTTATTAATAAAAAATAATAGAAAAAAAAAAGGTGTGTTTTCAATTTGACTTGCTCTGGAATGCAAAGGTTGTTATGAATTTATAATTTTTACAGCCCACCCTCAGCACTTTGAACAATTCAGAAGAGACACTTGCCATGAAAGGGAAAATTGAGAAAATTAAAAAATATAAACCCACAGCAAATGTTATTGTTGATTTTGTGCTATATCCCTTGGAGGGTCTGTTCAGATTAAGATGTTCTTAGTCATTGCTGACTACTAACTCACTCCTGCTTACCTGCACAAGCAGAAATAAACAAATCATAGAATATTATGGTTTGGAAGAGACAATCTAAAGGTCATCTAGTCCAACAACCCCTGCAATGAACAGGGACATCTTCAGTTAGGTCTGGTTGCTCAGAGCCCTGTCCAACCTGACCTTGAAATAAGAATTTTTGTTGACAAGCATATGTCCTAAACTATTTAATCAAATTGCACTGAGTAAAACAACAAAGTTTTCATTGTCTAGTGGAAGTAAAATGTTTTCATTTCAAACACATTTTAATTTAAAAAAGGAAGTTTAATATGAGAACAGGGAATAAAACTTCCAGAGTGTTTTATTTTGAAAGCTTAAAATAAAATGTTGACTACTTTATATGCTGTCTCAAAACAAAAGAATCAAAACTGCCATAAATTCACAGGAAATACTGATTCGACCAAGTTGTACCATTCACTTCAAAAAACTGTCTGTGAAAAATCTTATGACACTTCCTCCTAAGTGACTCCTTCCCATTAATGTATGATTCATGCATATCCCAGGAGAGCCCGGGAGGCGGACACAATTCATGAGGCTACCTGTGTCCCTCTTACATTTCCAGCCTCTGCACCTGCTCTTCAAGACACTTGCAAAACAGAGTTGACCCAAGGATCCATTGCCATCTTCCAGTTGTGTCTCAAGTTTTCTTCATTTTTTCTGAAGGTGTGTTGGCTGGGTTGTATTGCTGTAGCACTGAGGTGGTAAAAAATATTTTTTCTATGTGTCATGCATTATAATAAGTTTGTCTTAAAATAACACTATTTTTTAAAACCTAACAAGGATTTTAGGTAAAGAGTCTTGTACAGACAATTATAATTTAGGAAACAAAGCATACGTAAAAATTTCCCAGGCAATGCCTTTGTCTATAGAGGCTGCTTCTTCAGAATGGGAAAACAAAACCGAAACAACAAAACAATAAACCACTGAGCCACCTGGGGTAGTTTCTTTTGCTAGTGCAGAACAGCCAGTGTTCAAAGGGTTCAGAAAGTGTCCCTTTTGTGTCCTAGAGCACGAAAAGCTCCTCTGAGGGGTAGTTGAGTGGGCGATTAGCACATGTTTTGTCTTCTCCTTTGCATTGCTGTCTGCAAAGCCTGCATAATCGTCTGTGAGTTGTTGAGGATGTTGTATTCACTGAGGTTCAGCAGTCGGCGGTAATTCTCATCAGTATACCTGACCGAGAACATGCAGTAGGGGGAAAAACAACTGTTCAAGTCAAGTTGTCCTCCCTCCATCTCTGAGCAACAGCGCTTGACACCTGAAGAGAAAGAGAAGTTGCTACTGTGACATGGTGTTTATCTTAGTCAGTCACAGACTGTCCACAACAGCCCAAAGAGCAAGACTTTTCTGTCGAAGAAAATTCATAGGCTTTAATTGCACAAATAATGCAGATCATGTATCCTCACCCCTAGACAACAGAATGTCATGTGCCTGAACTGATGAGGGCAGAAGGGAGAAGTGAGGGACAGAATTGTAATGGTCCTCTACAGCTTACTCATAAACATCCATCTCATTATAGTCATGGATCAGTCAAGGATATCAGCCTGAAAGGACACTCCAACAGCCACTGTCAGTGCACTGCAGGTCTTATCCTGTGAAGCTGAGACCTCTACAAACACCAGCTGAGGGAGGGGAGTTGATAGTAACAGAATAGAATTTAAGTGAGAAAGGAATAATGGAAACTTATCAAGTTCCTGCATTCCCAAGTGCTGTCTCCAGGGTATCTGCCACCAGGATCTATCTCTGCCTTTCCATTTCCTGCTACCAAGAAGCAAAGTAAATGCATCCTAATAACTGTCAGTAAAGGAGAAAAATAAAAAGCAGGTGGCCTGGCAGTAAAAGAATGACAGGCTCTGAGCACAGCACAGTGAGGAAAATGACCCCTGGGTTGATGCTGTACCAAAAGGAGAAATATTGATCTTGACATTGCAAATCAGCTTGAAAGTCAGATTCTTGCCCCCTCACCATTCATATATAACACTCTACCTACTCAAGTGTGGAATGAAGTCCCTGGACAAAAGACAATATATGCAAGGGAAAATTATCTGAGAGCAATATACTTTTCCCAGGAAAAAGCTTTTACAATTAGCTCACTTGCATGTTACAAGTGGGAGAGAGATGAAGGTAAACACCACTTAGTAGACAAGGGCTACATCTGTCCTCTTAGGGTCACAAGGATGACATGAATATTAGCTTTTTGCAGGGATGGGGAAAATCAAGTTTAGTTAGCTGAAGTGTTACCCCAAACAAAGATAGCCAGCAGCAGAGGAAAAGGGTCTGTCTGAGCCAGGGAAGCAGGCAGCAGTGTCTTTTATTTTATGCTTTGCCACTACTTGTAACTTACCAGGTGCTTTGTACTCCTGAAAGCTATCATTCACGAGGGGAAGAAAAATCACAATAGGACATCCTGGCACATCAGAATCTTGGAAGAGGTAGCACTCTTTCAGATTTTTCTTATCTTCATCAGTCAAAGAAATTTTGGGGAATGGGATATTCTGCTCTGAGTAGTATTTGCACACCTTATCTAGAGTCTGGAGTATCACAGAAATGGTCAGCATTGGTATTCAACTTGGTTATGTTAAAGCCCCGAGATTGTTATCTAGTATTAAGGTTTACTGACTCAGATCCAGTGGGGGATCTCCTTCTTATCAAGAGTTACTCTACACAATTACCACACATAAACCAGAATGCTATGTAAACACAATTTGCTATGTAAACACAGTGCTATGTAAACACATCCAGGACACTGTTTTTTAAAAAACAGAAGCAATTTTCAGAAGTTTAAGGTAAAGTATGTGCCTTTAGTAAATGAAAAAGCTTGTGTTTAACATACTGTATACAGTTAATTAGAAAAAGAGAGCTACAGGAAGAAAATGTTTGAAGTATCTTATTATGTGCTTGGAATACGGCAGATAGGAAAATTAATTTTGAATGTGCAATTATGCCTCTGCCTGTGCAGGAATTATGGCACAGTGTAAATTGAGACCGATACGTTACCAAGAAAGCCTGAAGTACTAGTCTATACTGTACCTTTTCCCTGAAATGTTTGATACAATACCATGTCTTACTATGCATTATGTTATTTACTCTGCACCATCTAATAGTGGACACTATCAAACAGGAAATGGTTTCTACTAAAGTGCTTAAAATTGCAGCAGCCTTTCTTCATACACTTAATCTAGACAATATAATGAACCTTCATGACATGGATGTTTCATGCATCATATGGCTTATTAACAGTAGCACAGCTGTTTTCATCCACAAAAAAATAATTCCACTTAAGTGGGCCAAGATGCTTAATAGTGAGTTTCTAACTGGCTCAGTTTCTGAGACATAAAATCTCAAATTTTTTTTCTGCAGGGCCTTACCAACAACTGATTATCTCCCTGAAACTGGAGTTTCTGCAGGAAGATGATTGTCATTGAATTTTCCTAGTAGCATCTTACTTGTCAGCCCAGAAATGAGCTGCCTCTGACTATCCACTTAACCCCTTTTATATTCTAACTTGAATCAGGAGAAATTGTTTTCTATTGTTATGCATATTCCTGTGTGGGTTCTGGAAACCTGTTTGACTCTTCTGCTTGATAAAGCAGTAGAGGCTCTTCCCATCATTCTGGAAGAGACCATGCTGATGTTGTCTTGAATAATTCAATGTTCATAAATCAAAATAAGAGATTCTAGGAGTGGCAGGAAGAAATAAGAACAATATTAATCACTACAGTGAAAAATGTAGGGGAAAGCAGTAGTTAAAAACTGAAGAGCTAAACTAACTAGCAGTTCTAGCACTACAGGCTAGACATTTACAAGCAAAACAAGAGACAAGACATAGTAACAAGATCCTCCTCACCGACGTATGTGATCCAGTAGTATAACTTAAATATATGATGACATCCACATCTCTCTGTGGCCTTAGAAGTGGTGGACTGCTGGTATTGATGAAAAATCCAGCGTCTATCATGCCCAAGTGATCAGGATTTTGCATCAGCTGGTTGGGACGTGAGTCTAACACAGTGTCTAAAAGGAAAATATGTATTGGAATCAGAAATTAAGTAAGTATCTTGACTGGAAAAAGAAATGCAAGGTAGAACTGACTGTCCCACATGCCTGGTTTAAATTAGTTGACATGTTTCTAGATTGACAAATAAGCATGGGAGGGACTGCAAAATGCCACCTAAGTTCCTGTTCTGAAAAATCCAATGTTGAGATTCCAGGCAATGTATTCCAGTAACTTTTCATGCTCACTAGTGCCAGTAAGCTACTTCTAATACTTAACCTAAATCTGTCTTGCTTCATTTCAATCATTGTTTCATTTTTTATCCATCATTGATTTAGAGAACAAAACATTCCCATCTCTTTTTACATTTAGATTTATGGCTCCCTCTCAATCCCCTCCTCCTTTGACTACGAGGACCCATTCTTTCCCAGCTTTCTCTCATAGATCATATTTTCTCAGATATTCTAATTGCATCTGAAGTTAGAGACAAAGTCTTGGCAAAATTCAGCTTTCTCCCATGTTCACTCTGCTCTTTGCTACTTTAAATATGGTTCTGCTGTCTGCAAGACTACCCTCTCCATCTGATCTCCACAGAGATCTCAATTAAAGCATATAAACACATGCTTATATTTAAAAATAGTCTTAAATACCTGGAAACACTGAAGTCTTAGTCTCTTCTCTCCATTTAGAAATGTTCTTTCGGGAGATTTTTTTTTCCTCTGCTAAGCCTGACAGGGTTCTTTCCTAAATTCCCCACCTCAAAAACACCTGAAATGATGCTTGTTAAATATTAGTACCCATTACCTTTCCATCGACAGAAGTGTTCATTCTCCAGGTAATTGTTATGCAGCTGGTAGCCCTTCAGGAAATTGTGGTGCTGGGCGACAGAGAAGCGGTCAGTCAATGCTCCCCGAAGGGCACTGGACAGGGGGCCAGGAGGAGTGTACATGCGGGTCCTCAGCTCATGGGGTCTTGTAGGCAACACTGGGTCTTCGTCTAGAGGAGGAGAGAAAAAAAAAACAGTGAATTGTTTGTTAATTGATGTTCATTTCTGGTTGTCCTGGTGTGTAGACCTCAGGGGTTGTTCTGGGATGCTTCCCTAAACACACACAAACTCTTCTGAAGGAGGAATGGCCGCTAGACAAAGCTATGCTGATGGTGTTAAGCTTTGGCCTGAAGACAATTTATCAGAAGCAGTCTTTAGTCCTTGAAAAAGGGCACCTTAAGGGAACTAAGCAATTCAGAG
This sequence comes from Megaceryle maxima, assembly GCA_024605025.1. Lineage (NCBI taxonomy): Eukaryota > Metazoa > Chordata > Aves > Coraciiformes > Cerylidae > Megaceryle > Megaceryle maxima. The sequence goes on along the minus strand of JANHGN010007427.1, from coordinate 82,055 downwards.
AATGTCCTGTCAGAAAGAAAGTGACCTATCTTCACAGGAAGGTATCACGAAACAGAGACCAGCATGGAGAAAATGGGGCTGAAGCATACGCTCCCACTCAGTTAGATGGGCAGCAACAGGGCACCATGAAGTCTATCGCCACAGGGGCAACTTCTACCTGATAATCACCCATGCCTACATGAACATATGCTTAACCAGTAGAATGAGAGCATCCCAGGAAAACCTGTGACATTCATACCTAGAAACTACAGGTAGCTTTCAGAGTGGCTACATGGCAGTATATGTGGGTGAAAATGGCACAAGGTGTGGTTTCTTCAAATCATAACCTGCTTTGCCAGACCAAGTGGCTGACGGTGCAGCAGGGGAGACTTGGTGGTTTCCGTGATTACACAGATGTATTTCTTTATTTTCAGGATGTCTGTAATTATAGTTACTATCGTAATAAATGATTTAGCAATAAAAACATGGTTTCTGTATTGCTTCAGAAAATACCTTCTGGGCTTCATCTATCTTTGTGCAATTACCGTACTGAGTAATAAAATAAAAATCCAGGAAATATTGATTAACCAATTGATATTTGGGTTTATTCTATGCATAGGTAGTTAGAATAACTTTATTCTCCGATGATGATTCATGGTTCTGTATGGCTGGGAATTTGCAGTGCCAAAACACTTCCTGAGAAATGTGTGACCCCTTTAAATCTCCTCCTAAGGACAGAGCCTTTAAATTGGTAGAGTTTTAGTAAGTCTAGTAATTACAGCAACATTTCCCTGATCACACTCTTCCTCTTAGTCCTTACAGTAGGAGAGGAAGTTACTATCTCTTAGGACGATCTTATAATCATTCAACATAGGTGACAGGATGATACCAGAAAACTAAGTGACCACAAAAGAAAGGTTTACTCACCAACTTCTTCTATTCTGTCTTGTGTCCATCTCTTCCAGAAGTCCTCTGAACTGTGGGACAATCCCCATATTTGTAATAGGTTCACAGAAAATATACTGCTCCACATGCCTGTAAAAGGAATTATTGAACACAAGGACACATTCTATCAAGAAACTGCCTTCTTCCTTCTATTTTGACCTCCTGGATTAATTTTTTTAATGGGCTTAATTCGAACGTTTCTAAACTTTTGGGCTGTTAAATTCCTCTTAACTTTCTATGGTACTGGTCCAGGTCATGCTGCAGGCAGTTTTGCACCTAACCTACTGCATGGCTCTGCTGCTCTGTAAAGAGAGAGAATGGAACACAAGTAAAGGGAAAAAAAACTCCATCACTCAAGAAGCTAAATAAGAGGTCAGATAATGCAGGGATCACAAAAAACATCCTTTCCATCCCTGTCTTCCTTACTCCAGCTTCTCTTTTTCTGCACATGCTCTGGTCAACTTTCACACACCCTGGATAGTTTCACAGGGGGATGACTGGCTCTTCAGTCATTTGGTCTGTTAGAGATGATCTCACACCACAGCATGCAAAGGCTTCTGCTCCACTGTGCACTCTTTGCTCCATCCAGGATTGTCCCTTTCTGACACCCCACAGGGAAGGTGGCTTAGTTAACAAAACATAATGCAATCATTTCATTTGCCATTGTAAATTTAAATATATGTTCTAACTCGTCTACCAAAATCAGACTTCTTAATTTTCGGTGGGGCACAGAAATCTGTACAGCATACACAATAAGTAGAAAATTAATTTCCTAGGAGCGGGAAGGCCCAAGAGGTAGTATTTTACAGATACTCCTTGAGATTATGGACTATTTAATATCACTACATATTTACTGAATTCTAGGAGCTTCTAAGCAGCATGAATGTAAGAAGAGATGACTGAAACCAAAAGTGGACTGCTCTGTGCCCATCTGCCAGTGACTCTGACACCTTGGTAAAGGGATATTATTACTTTTACACAGAACCCATCAGTACAAGTCAGGGACTGATCAGAGACATCCAGGGACCCTTTTTTTATGGTCTTATTTGTTATACTGTGCTGCCTGCATCTTTAGTAGATGAGATTTCCAACAGAGAGTTGAAGTTAAACCTCACAGTGCAAGCATAGATGCAGGTTTTCTGCTGTTTCAAAATTTCTTGAGTTGAAGTTAATTCAGAGGGGAATCAGAAGAATAACCAAAGAAGTGGGAATTATTACTAACAATGAAAGAATTAAGAACCTTTATCTGTTCCATGTATAAAACACAGTGTTAAAAAGTTTGTGCATACCAAGACAGTGTCAAGAAACTGAAAAGAGCTGTGGGAATTTTTACCATGTTCTTTTGAATTAAATGCCACACACACCCCCATTTCCCAGCAGGCAATATCAAGGCAGTGTTTTAGTATGTTAGAACAGAAATATCCACCCTCTGGTAACAGAATTGCACCACTCCAAAGCGACTCTGTGCCTGGACAACACAATACATCACCTTGAAGGTAGCAGATCCGGGATTCAGGGAGCTTTTTTAACAAGCGTCCCATGAAGAACTCACTTCCAAAATGCTCTGTGCGAACGAACGCGCCATACTTCGGAAGTCCCACCTCATAGGGGGTGAACTCCACCCACTCTGCAAGACAGCCACAATGGGACACTTAGAGGGCTCTCAGATGGGTATGGAGACAGATGTGGTCAGGACATTGTGTTGGTCTGACTTCTGCTTGTTACACTGCCTTTGCAAAGCCTTGCTAACAAATTACCACGAGCAGGGCCAGGCAGCTGAGCTCAGATGCTGTTGATGATGGGGAGGCAGGAGCAGTTATGTTGCTCATGGGAGTATTGCCAGTGGCACAAGGCATGAGACAGGAGCACAGCAAGGCTCCAGTTCTTACATCCCCCATGGGCATGAAACATTCCAGGGTTCTATACCATGCATGAGATTTCACGTTGCCCTTACATAGGCCATATCTCAGTGAAAGTACTTCCACCATTACCAATACAGTTAATTTAACTTCCCTTGAATAATTTGGTTATATACAAAACCAGGTAATCAGCTCTTCTGAATTTTTTTTTTTTTTTGGTAAGAGGCAAATTATACTCTGTATGTGTGGCATTAAGGAAGCCAAAACTAGTTCCTGACTTTCCTGGATAACCTCTCCATGTGTAGCGCAGTTTATAGAACTGCACTGTGAACAAAGACTGGGACAGAAAGTTCACAGACCATAATTTCCTTTTCATTCAGAAGTGGTTCATTTTTTCATTTCAACCATAACAAATTCCATCTGAATTTCTTCTGTGCCTCTTCTCCACCTGCCTCTCATTGTGGAAAAAAAAAAATAAGCAAAACAATGAGCAAAGCAAAAGATTCAGCTGGGAGTAAGCTAGATGCTTTCTCAAACTTCATCATAGCTATATGGTCTGTCTTCATGTTGAAACCATAACTAGAGCATTGACAAAAAACAGGATTGAATTCTTGGACAATTCCAATACTTCTCATTCTAGGTGGATCAGATAACATTTCAAAAATGGCCTTTCTGTCAGGATTTCAACTGTGTATGTTTAGACAGTGAAATGCTGATTTCAAAAAGCTCTTGTATTAAAATTATAAGGCATAGAGGTGATGGTTATTTCACAGGAATTAATTTGCCAGTTTTACTCCCTTGGGGTCTAAAACATTATCCTTACCTTTGAAATCATTGGTGCTGTAGTTGTCCCGGACGTTGACTGACACATAAATGGGCAATGGGTTCTGGCCGTCACACAGTGCTTCTTGCTGGTCTGAGAGTTTGTGGGGGTCTTTCTGGTTTCAAAGAAAAACAGTTATGTAAGAAGAGATGGAAATGACACATGGTTAATTTGATGGCCCCAATGCTGGAGGAGCCAGGCAGCTCTGCCTCCAGCATGCAGGACGGACCGTGGCAGCTCCATCACACAGAGCACTGTAGGCAACCACACACTGGTGACAAACAACTGTCCCAGGGTCTGGCCTGACTTTGTGCACAGGTTCACAAAAAGACAAGGAGAGGGAAAACTACTTCTGCATATGTGTCTGTACATACTAGAAAGTACTGCCCTCGCAAGCCTGAGAAGGGGAAAGCTGCCCTTACTGTAAGGAGCGTAGTGTGTAGTCCTTGCTCTTCTGGGGCTAAAGGAAACCCTCAAGCATGTCAGCATTGAGTTTTCTTCTTTAATATACAACAGCTATCATTGTCCAGCTTTGCAAGGGGAATTTGGCAACAAATTATTTACATCCCACCAGCTCCCCTTCTGGAAAAGAATATATTCAATTGAAGATATTTGTAAAAAAACATAAAAATCTCATGAACTGCTCAAAAGCAGTTTGTTCTGGCAGACTACGGAGAGATTAATTAGCTATTTAATATGTTAATTAATTAACATTAAAGTTTAATGGTTACATAGCAATAGCACCGCTCAGAGGGTAAGATTCTTGACTAGATTGTGAAGGCGATCTTATCTAGCTGATATTAAAAGAAAGTCAGTTATTCAACTTATAGCATTGTTCAATATGTAGTATTCCTGTCTGTATGTATTTATTTTCTGCTTATATATAGATAATACAATATAAATCCTTATCTCAAAAAAAAATAAATAATGGCTGAATGACTGCAGCATTTCTGCCCCCACTGGAGGACACTTTATTCAATACTCAGCCACTTGTCCCTTCCCACTTCCCAAGTGCCAAAGCACACATCCTTAAGCCATGGTCCAGCTGGTGAGAAGAGGGAGTGGACTGCTGTGCTGTAGGCAAATACTTCAAATAATAGAAAAGCAATTTTGTTATTGCTTGTAAGAAATATTATCACTTAAACCAGATACCATCTGAGCAGCCCTCCTCAGCAAAACTAAAATATGTGCTTGTCTCCAGTGTACCTGCAGATCAAGTTAACTGACAGTGGATGCAAATCACCAAGCACTCAGCTGTTTTGTGCTTGCTTTGGATAGTCCTCACACATTTGAGATTACTCTGCTTTGCATCTTGAATTCTTTTTGCATGAATATTCTGCCTTTTAGGCAGACTGCCCAAAACTGCCTCCACTTCTATTTAAATACCAGCCAGAGTTCAGTTGGCTTCATCCACAATCTAATTTACAGACATATAAGGATATATTTCTTCCTACACAAATTACTAAAGGAAATTAAAAAAAAGTCTGTGTGTTTGTTTAGATGGAGAAGTCCACTCTCTTTTGAGGTAGGTTCTCTGAAAATATGGGCTATTTTCCTCTCCATTCACTAAGAGAAAAATGCATGACTCTCTAAGAAATTGAATATACATCATACCCCATCATTTAATAAGTACTCAATCATGAGCCCCCAAAGATCTATAAATGATGTCCTGTATCCCTCTTCCTTCCGCTGACAAAGCTGCTTGTTGTAGTACTTCATACGATCCATAGAGAAACAGCCCATCTTGCATTTGGTTGCTTGTTTCTGGGCTTCACCAATATGCGAGTCTAGGTCCTTCTGTGACCAGTAGGCATCTCTGTATAAATTGGCCATGGTCCTGGAGAAAGATGATGCAGACAGCAAAAGTCAAAAGGAGAACAAAAAGACTTGAAATTTGGTGCCTTTGAGGACAGAGCTTCACATGTAGGGATTCATTTCTGCTCATACAAGCTCTGGTTTTGCTGCTCCATCCAGCAGAATGAACAGTCCATAGTTTCTATGACTTTTAAAGATGGCCCTGAAGGGCAAGGGGTTTTTTTAATGTTCTTGATTATTTCTTAAAAGAGAACTGACAACAGCTTAAGGGATAAAATTGCCAGATATGAAAATAGGTACATTTATGAAGGGCAAATTAGGCAGAAAATTATAATAAATTCTCTTTGTTTGTTTTCTAGAACCATAAATCTGTTCACACCAGCTGCTCTCTCTTAGCTTTGTATCACTTAACGTTAAACTTACAGTATCACTATGCTTTATTTTAATACCATCCTCTATTTTACCAACCTCCCCTACATGGGACCATCAGATGTTGGGCAGTTGTAGCTTCTCTGAGCAGGCAATCATGCTGCCGAGGGGAAATCAGTCCTTTCCCAGACTCATAGGTTGCAGGGCTAAGTGTGCACTGTCTTGCATCTTTCTCTGCATGACCAGTAAAAAAGCAGATCCAGCCTCAGAAGTTACTGGGAACAACTGGGACATCAGTGAAAGAGGAGAAGGAGTGATACTATGGGCAATCACAGTTACATCCAAAGTAATGCTTCAAAAACATTTTGAGAACTGTAATTGTCATATATGTATTTAACTGCTGCAAATGTAGAGCTGAAAAGCACAGTAAAGAATTGCTAGAAAAAGAAATCAGTATGTCAGATTTATATTTCATGTCCAGTTACTGAGGAACAGCTTGTTTCTATGATGTTTGAAGAAAATTTCCTGATCTTGTCTGCTTTCATAAACTCTTTCTGCAGCAGCATCACCCTCAAAAAGGCCTGGTCAAGCCTCCTGCACAAGCTGGCTTACCATGTGGTGCCAGACAGTCCACTGATGTATGTTACACAGTCCAGGAGATTTAATTTCTTGAGTCCCATGAGGCTGCCATATAGTCCTGTCATTGACTTTAGTCCTCCACCTGTTGTGATGATAGCCACCACGGGGACCTGTTGGGCAGAAGAGGATCAGACATTCACACCGGCAGTGTTCAGCATCACATCCCAGAATGCAACGTGGTCTGACCAACACACTCATCCCAGTTCCTGATCTGAGCTTGGGTGTCTTTTTGGAAGGACAGTCTGTAAAACCAAGCAATGAGTGCTACTGCTGCTTCCCATTGGATAAACATGGGTGCAAAGATTAACCCAAACTGGGGTTCTTTCCCATCTCTAGGGCAAACAGGAGCACAGAAGAAAAAGAAGAAACTCTTCTGTGGAAACAACAATGTATTTTCTCTACATCTTGCACTCCTTTGCCACTTTTTTCTCATTTCACACATGTACTACTACTGTATGTAAATCCACATGCCAACCTCATGAAGAAATATACTCAATTCACAGTCAATGTTGTTAAAATACTTTCATCATTGCTGTTATTCTTCAATATTGTGAAGTTACTTTCAAATAAATTATATTATATAATAATTATATTAAATTATATTTACTTTAAGGAATTCCAAAATTCCAAGAAAGGGAAGATATTGCAAGAAACACTCAGATGTATATCCTAAACTCCCACAAAATGAAGAAATTTGATCCAGGGAAGAAATGTTTGCTATGTAATGTATTTAAAATACACACAGTATTTCTGAACCAAGCCCGTTATTGCATAGGATGGCAGGGCTGAACACACCTCAAATCTGGCAAATTCCAAATTGATGATCATGAAGGATACAATTACTGCAACTAGTGTTTCTTGTAATAACACTCCTTGGCAGCAGAAGCAAACAGACTTAAGTCATGTGGACAAGCTAACACCCACACAACAGATACATGAGGCCCATTTTTCTGACCACTCATCTAGAAGAGTACATGAAGATACTAGAAATTCAAGCTCTACCTCCACCAACACACATGTACCTCAAAATCCTGCAGATCCTGTTGCAGATGAAAAACATTTTTCAGTGCACTTGCTACATATTTCTTTCTTTTCCCCAGGAAAGCCATCTCCTCTGAACATAAGTCAAACCCAAAGCGCATGTCCAGGTCTCGATGGCATGAACAATTACTAAGATAGAAACCGGCACATATTTTACATATTAACACACCCATATCAATATTAGGACTTAGATCAAAAATAATCTACAGAACCCTTCCCTTCAAACCTTCAAAAAGGGTGATGCAATGTGACAAGCAAGAGAGCATATTCTAACTATTTTTAAATTAAGAAAACTTGTTTAAATTAGTAAGCTTAACCAGTGACATTCTACCCCTGGTGTCTGATGATAGGATGCAAGGGGCTGGCTTAAAGCTGTGTCTGAAGAAGTTCACATTGGATACTAGCAAAAAGATCTTCATTATGAGGGTGGTCAAACACTGCAACAAGCTCACCAGGGAAGTGGTCATGGGCCCTAGCCCATTGTTGTGCAAGAAGTGTTTGGATAACACTCAGATACTTGGTTTAACTTTTAGGATGCCCTGTGCGGAGTCAGGAGTTAGACATGATGGTCCTCGTGGTTCCCTTCTAACTCAGGATATTCTGATTCTTTGACTAATGGATGAAGAAACAATATACAGTATTTGAAAATGAAACAAATTATTTGTGAGACCACACCTGGAGTATTATGTCTGGTTCTGGGCTCCTCAGTTCAAGAGAGACAGGGAAGTACTAGAGAGAGCCCAACAGAGGCTATAAAGATGATTAAGGGACTGGAACATCTCTCTTATAAAGAAAGGATAAGAGATCTGGGGCTCTTTAGACTGGAAAAGAGAAGACTGAAAGGATATCTTATTAATGTTTACAAATATCTGAAGGGTAGGTGTCAAATAGAAGGGACCAATCTCTTTTCAGTGGTGCCTTCTGATAGGACAAGAAGTAATGGTCACAAACTAGAACACAGGAAGTTCCACCTCAACATGAGGAAAAAAATTCTTTACTGAGAGGGTGATGGAGCCCTGGAACAGGCTGCCCAGATAAGTTGTGGTGTCTTCTTCTCTGGAGACTTTCAAAACCTGCCTGGATATGTGGCATGCCTTGGGTGATCCTGCTCTGGCAGGAGTGTTGGACTCGATGATCTCCAACCTCTACCATTCTATGATTCTATGATTCAAAATATTGAAATGAATATTCTAAAATGAAAATAATTATAAATTTAGGAAATCTGTACAAATGCTCAAAAGTGAGTGTGTTTATTCCCATCTCATGGAATTTTTTCTCATTCTAAATCTAAAATAAAACCTAATTTCCCAATGCTGGCTTTTCCAACCTGAAGGACAAGTCTCATTCTGAGCAACTCGACTGGGAATGCATCCCCCTCTAGTGGTGAGCATTGCTGGAGAGGAAACCCAGCCACCCTTTGGCCAGCCACTCATGTCCCTGATCTCTGGAGGGATGATCTCGGTGAAATCCAACCTCTGGATGGATGGAGATGGGTCGCTGAGTTTACTGGGTCAGGATTTCACCCCTGCACTTACACAGGCCATCTTGTGGGCAGTTGTATTTCACATCAGCCTTGACTCAAGAATTTTAATGCATAATCTTCTTCATAGAAAGATTTCATTTGCATCAGTTTTGGAACTTAATAAGTAATTCCTTAAAATTCCACTGTTGTAGCTCACTTCCCTGGTCAGTGGTGCTCTTCAACTCACTAACTTCTCTCCTGTCTCTTCCTGCCCTGTGCCTACAAAACATCAGTGGGTAAGAGATCTGGCATGGTGTCTTGAGGCCAGAGCTACCTGTGGACTCCTTCACTGGCCAGCTATCCCTGGCCAGGCATTGTAAAATGTCAGGGTTTTGATTTTTCTTTCACTGTCAGAATGCCTGTCTTCTACTGAGTCCCTAATTTCAATGAAACTAGTAATGAAATGTATTTGTGAGATTTCTCCACCATCAGATTTGGATAAAGTCTGCCAAACTGTACTTGTAAATGAAGACACGCAAGGGGAATTGAGTTAGGTGGAGCTGCAAAAGCCAGTTTCCACTGTAAATCAAAATACAAGCAAGCTGCTTTTAGAGTTCTCTGAAAGTAAAATAAATAAGCACAATTCATTTTTCCTGTCCTGGAATAATGCTAGTTTTCCTGCTTGTCATTCATCACTTGCCTTTCTGAAGGGACTGATAGAAAACTCTGTTTGAATTTAAAATTAGTTTTCACTTTTATTATCCTAGTCAGGCACACAACACAAAAAGATCAGTTTTCCCCATTCTGTGTGTTACATAAAGATATGGATAACATGAAACATCTTCATGTTTACTGGTGAGTATTAAATAGATGGGAAATTACTAGACACATTGTCTGTCTTAGTTTCCACTCAACATACAGTATAACTGAATTTGACAGAATATGAAGCATATTGCAACTGCACATTGACAGTTAAGAAAAAAAAAGGGGTTCATAATGTCTGATCAGCTTTAATATTTACTCCTATCTGTTCTGTTTTCAGTCAGTTTTGCTCCTTTTGTGAAATTCAAAGACTGACATTGATCAAAAATAATATTCAGTGGTTGGAAGGGAAGTGATAATGCTAAAATAAATACACATTTATCAACATTTATTAATTAAAGCCTAATCTTCCGAGGGATAATTATGTATAATATATTGTGCATGTATTTTATATTTTATGAAAATCACATTCTAGTTTTCAGACTGAGGAGACCTGCTTGTGTCATTTCCATGTGGCTAAAACAATATCAAAATCAACAACCCAAGTCTTTAGGAATAGTAAAAGATCTCTTACCAGCTTTGTGCTCTGACATTCAAGTCAAATCTTTTCTCCTGGAAAACAAGAATATGTACTGTAATTCTCTTATTTTAATTTTACATTTTTCCCTATATGTCTTGGGGTCAGAGCTCGATTTAGACCCCAGAAAAGTCTGGCAATCACAAAGTTAAATATCTGAGATCTTGGCATCTATTTCCAAAAACATTCACTTATCCTTAGTGGAACATCTCTACCCACAGATCCCAAATGCTTCCAGGCTGCAGACACCATTAACAATCTTGGTAAAGGAGGTTCCTGAGACTCATGCAGTAGGTCCCATTTCCCATGTTATTCACACGCTTTCTGCAGCATCCCAAAATACTATTTTCTGGACATTTCCTGTTTTTTATGCTCTAATGCACAACAGATCTTTGACATCCTGGCCATAGTCTCGCAGTGAAGAGACCACAAGTCTGCATTTGCTTCTGCCAAGACTTCATCCTGTCTTAAAATCATTACTACAACCCTCATATTAACTGAAAAAGAGTCCTCTGTTTTGAGAGGATGTTTTAATGGCCTTGAAATCTGATGTTCTCCTATTTCTTTACAACATAAGAGCTAGTATTTGGATAAGATTGTTCCTAATAATCTGGACATTTGTAGATGTTTGTTAGTGGAAATACGCATTTTTATACTAAAGATTTTTTTTTTAGTAATATCATTAAAATTTATACAGCACATGTGTCTATTTCAAGCAATATCCTCATCACATTCTTTAAAAACCATACACTGTGTCTAATATTTTAAATATATTTTAATATATTGTCCTTTGAAGCACATGGTTTACTAAGTTTACATGGTTTATTGATTTTTTTTTTTCTCCCTAGCTTGTGTCCAAGAAGCAATTTTCAGTTTGGATCCTAAGCAAAGTAGGGGTCAGTAATTTAGGGGTCAGTAATTTTTTGGGCAAACAAGGAGAGATGTACTGAAGGAAACGTCCTATTTCCTGCCATCCTTCTTGGTTATGGTATCCACTACTGGCACATAATGGAGACTAATGGAGGGACAACCTGCTTCTGTGGAGAAAAGAGCTGGAGAAACAAAGCTCTTGTCTGTTCAAGGTCTAAGGAAAAAAAAAAAAAAAAACAACCAGAACATTTCTGACCGTCTTAGCAGCCATCTGGGGCAATATTATGGGGAATGGGGTTTCTACTTAAGTGACCTTTTATTCCTAACATCTGGAAGTGATGCTCACCTCTGCAATGGTTGTTTTCTTCCCCATGGGTAGCGAATTCAGCATCACAACTGGGGAGCCCGTCTCTGTACTGTACTTACAGGTCCACTGGGAAAACAACATGCTTTAGGACAAAAACAGTAACGGGTTTACCCTCTCCCCCACCTCTCACGTTCTAGAGAGGCATTCATGGTCAGTTCATCATTAAGGCCACTTCCAACATACAGGGTGGTAGCGCCTCTTCTTTGGCAACATGACATCCAACGTTGGCTCCGCATACTTGATATAGTGGAACTTGGTGGGACCTGATGGGCTGACAACTCCATCGGGGCCCAGCATGATATCCTGTGTCCCCTCAAAGGAGCCCTTCACAGTGAGGGAAAGCTCTTTCTCTAAAAAAATGGAATACAGGTCATAAGAAATATCACCATGATTTGACCAGAAAATTGTGGTGGCTTGATTAAAAGTGGGGTATAGATAGCAGAGCTGTAGAGTTTGGATCATAGCTTGGTCTAGTGGATAGTTCTCTGCAGGGAGCATTGGCAATGAAAGAAAAGGACCCAATCGGAGCTCTTTTCATAGACTCTGAATGCTCTTGCTGTTATCTGGAACCGGTATTTCAACTTTAATTCAGGTCTAATAGGCATTATTTACATATCCATAAGGAAGTATGAGATGCAGTCATTGAAGTCTATAATAACCTAATGTGTTTATCTAGAGTTAACTACAGTAAATACTGTAAATATTTATTCCACGTACAGATTATATAAAAGGGGCAACCTCTGATCAGTAAGCATGCAATTATTGATAAATAGTTAACAAAACAATAACCTTACTTGACTTTTGCTGCATCTTCTCTGCCACTTCAACTTCCAAGCAGCAAAGTTCACGACACTGTAAAAGACCAAGAACAGGAATCTGTGAGAAATGTCACATCCCAACCTTTTTATGGGGTACTGTGAATCACTCAGCTTTAGAGAGTAGTGGTACCAGAGGAAAGTTGGGAAAGGTGGTGGGAGGGTGGTAGTCTCAAAATGTAGGACAAATAGGAAATAATGGGATATCATCAATGAGCAGGGTAATAAAATATCCCATTCACAAATAATCTAAATAAGAAAGAGGGAAGAAAGAGAAATAATTAGACTATTGGCTTCTTTAACCGCCCTCCCCCCTTTCCCTTTATATTATTATAT
>JANHGN010007427.1:4390-69296 GCA_024605025.1 Megaceryle maxima | reverse complement strand
CTCCCCCCTTTCCCTTTATATTATTATATTATATTATATTATATTATATTATATTAGTGAACACTTATAGAGTATTTTATGGGAAAAAGACACATACCACCAGGACTCCATTGGTAGCAATGGCTTCATAAGGACCAGAACTAGGAAATAAAGAGACAAACAGGGATTTTTTAGATCAAATAAATACCCACTCTTCTTTGCCCAGGGTGTTGCCCTTTCTCCCTATTTAGAAGAATGATGGCCAGAGGGACCCCAGCAGGTATGGAACAACCTCCTTTCCATGCTTGCTTGGACTGAGCACTGCTCTGAGGGGACTTGCCTCTGTAACAAAGCTGAGCGAGTATATCATGGCTACTTTTTTTGCAGTGCAGTCTCATGATTTGTGTTTTTCAAATTCTTCTCCTCACTATAGAATGTAGACTATATATATTTTAGCATTAACATGCTAATATGCCAGCATATCCCTACTGGGAGGCCCAGTTCTGTGCATTTGCAAATACTGTCCAAAGGCTACAGTGCAGTGCGTAGAAATTACCTGGGGAAAAAAAAAAGCTTTCCAGATAATTCGGGGGAAGTCAGGAGAGAGTGTGTCAGATGAGTGTCTTGAATTCTGGTCTTGGCTCCCCACTAGTATGAGAGCTGACCTTAGGCTGGTCACTTTATTTTTGCTGTGCCTTGGTTACCTTGTGGCAACATGAAGTCAAAAATACTGACTTATATGGATGTCAGGATTACCATGCTGGACAAAAAGCCCTACACTAGATCTTCCAACACATTGTCATTGTGTTGAGCAGAAAGAAAACAGAGTTACTGAAACCAAAACAGTGCTGCAATGGAAAATCAAAGGAGTCAAAGATGCACTGGAAACCTAACCAGGACGCTTCAACATTAGGGGTCTAATACATAAACTGAAAGAAGCATGAAAAGATTGATAGACATGCATGCACACAAAAGCACATGCACACACACTTACAGAAAGTCTTCTGAATTGTTCCAGCTAGACAAATCCAGTACTGTGGATAGAAGAGATGCTTGGAGATGTGTTTTGAAAGCAACTGAACTCCAAAGCAAGCTGACTTAGAGGGATCAGCCAAGTATCTGAGACTGCAGTATTGATGTAGAAGTCTGGCACTTTTTCATAGAAAACCCACCAAGAATGATTTCTAATGCTATTTATCTGTTTTAGCATTTAATGATTTTTGCATTTTTAAAATAATCCATATATCACTTACGCAGCCTCCAATTTGAATTCAACCTCTAGTTCCTCCTTGGCCTGAAAGCAAGAACAATAAATTAAAAGTAGCCACATAATGCTTTCTCCCCTCTCTAAAACCAGATCCCTAGTATACAGTATTGAAGGAATTGTTTGCAATGCACAGCCTGGTACAAATATTTCAGACAAGAAGGTCTGAAACATTTCAAACCAGATAGTTTAAGGATTCCTTTATCACCTCCTTCCTTCTTCAAGGTATCATCAAAACAACCTTTACTTTTATCTCTTGGGGTGAAGCTGCTGCAGAAAGACAATCTGCAACTTGCTTTGTCTTCTGAATTCTACCTTTTCCTCTTCACTACTCCTGGCACTCTTCTTACTGTCCTTGCTATCAACTTGAAATTTGAAGATACTTTCCACCCATTACTTTAACATAATAAACAGAGACTGGTACTATTGAGTGATTCAGAGTTACAGTTATGAAACCCCCTGTTAAAGCAGTGTTGACATACATGAGCTTGTTGTGAGTGAGCTAGTTTGGGTACCAGAATCAATCTGCCCATGGTTGCAAGAAGTTGAATGCGAGATATTTCACTGATCTCATCCATAAATCTCAAAGGGAATTAAGACTCGTTTTTCCAATTTATATATGATAAACTGAGAAACAGAATAAATCAGTCATTCAGAGCTCCAAAACCACACTAATTCTGATAGATGAGTCAGCAGGGTTAGCCCTAACTGAGGTATCACTGCAGAGGACAGTGCTGACATACACACAAGAGCAACTTCAGCTTTGCCTTTGGGGTGAAAGCAGATAAAATCAAAGAGGCTATGAATTACATTGAAAAAGAATTTACAGTTTATTCACCCTGCAACAACTGTGCAGCCTTGGTGTTGCTCAGAGATAGCTCACAGTCAGATCCCTCTCCTACCTATTGTACAGTAATACACTCTTTATTAGAGTGGAGTGGCTTGGGCTCTCAAATCCAGATTTTTTTACCACGTTTTTGTGTTTGTATTGTGAATGTCAATTCATGTACCCATTATTGGGATGTCATCCATGGCACCTTTGGAAATCCCACTGAAAGATTTGGAAGTGTTGTGTAACTCTCCAGTGGTTTCATACTTGCTTTATTTTCTACTCTCACCTGTGGACTCGGCTTAAAATACAGGAGCACTGTTCTGTCAATTGGAAGTTTAGCAGTATCAAAGAGCGCACAGAGGAGATGGTCATCTGGAGTAACAGTATCCTCATCATACACTGTCAGCTCCAGCACGTTCTGGAAAAAAAGAGAGAAGGGGTTTTTTTATAGTTTCTACAGTCTGGATATTGTTAGTTGTAGGGAAGAAGGAATGCTGGGAATGTGCTTGAGATGAAAAGTGGAGAAATTAAGCATGACCCCTCTTTGGAAAAACATACTGTAAATAAAATATTCATTCTTCCCTGGTTGAGTTTAATTGCAGTAAGATGGCTAATACATTAACTATACCTACACAACAACTTGGTTAATTTCCAAATTCTGCATCCAACTCACACAAATTCATGTGAGCCTCTAATATTCCTAAAACTTCAATACCAATTTCAGTTTCTGGCACCCCTAAACAACACCATCAAACAGGCATGGGAATTCAGTCATCTCCACTGTTGAACAATTTGAACACCACCCTACCTGTGCCACCTCTTAAACAATTCCTGGGTACAGTTCAGGAGATAGACAAGACCCACCATACACAAAATCTTCAGGCTGCTGCAAGCAGACAACTTCAGCTCCTTACCTTGACCCGACTCTGTATCCTGAAGTAGAAGGTTTCGTTCCATACTGGATTGTTGGAGTTTCTCACAGTTTTAGTGCGGGACTTTTCACATGTTGCTGTTGGCAGCCACAATGACACATAGCAATCAGCCTGGCTTACTGGGTAGGGAAAGAGGCAAAACAATTGTCAATGTGTCAAAGTCAGTGGTGCTGCATGATACTGGAAAAGTTACTGCGTGGTACCAAGAGCACATATGAGTTATTTAAAGGCAGAAATGCTGGATGGAATGTCACTCTTTTCAAGACATTCCTCTGAGACGAAAAAAGCACAGACCATAAGATGACCTAGAACAGGAGGTGGCTTCTATTCTTCCTTATGTGGGTTACAGGCAATAGTGATGTCATGTACAAAAGAGGGTGAGAATTTTCACTTCTACTCAGCCACTTTCTTCAGTTTCTCAGCCAACAAGCTTTCCTGTGCTCATGTGCGTACATGGAGGCTTCCTCCAGAAGGTGTTCATTAAATTAGATGTTGGATCTTAATTAATTGTAACATCCTAGAAGAGAGGGACCAAGTGTCTCTCCAGAAATGCACTGGGAGAAGATCAGTGAAAGATATTCCATCCCATTTCTCAAAGGTCCCTAAAGTAGATCTCAAATAGCTATAGCCAAAAATGCAATGCCCTTTGCGCCAGGGAATGCAACATTTCTTCTTCATTACTTCAGCACCTTGAAACTCTCTCTTACACAGTGCTTAACAATAAAATGATCAGATATCATGTCATGCAAAAGGTAACTAACTTTGAGAATGGGCATCCTGTGATATGAAACTATTGAGAGAGACAAGTAATCACAACAGTAAATGGAGAGGACCCTTCAGCAGCAAGTATGGACTCTGAAGGTAGCTCACGGGGAAAGAGCTTGCGCATTGACTTGTGGGGAAAGGCAAAAACTTGCCTGACTGTGATAGGAGGTTTTTCTTGTCTTCTTTTCTTTCCTTCTCCACCAGGTTTTGTCAGGTGTCACCCTACAGCCATTGGCTCTGTCTCAAACTGGGTGGAGGCTGCATTTTATGCTGTCACAAATATGTACAAAAAAACTTGCTGGTTTTCTGTCCAAGTCAGAATGAAGAAATTATTAATTCCTTATCATTTAACTGCCAAGTAATAGCCCTTCTACACCTTGTTCCAGAGTAGAAGAAACAAGCTCATTCTAGAGCAGTACTGCACCTGATCCACTGTCCATAATTCAGGCAACAACAGAGTAAGGATCAACGATCTCCCAAAGCAGAGTTTGCACTGGGAATACTGTACCCTTGCTAGACTTATGATCCATTAATAATTTCTTTTTGAAGGGATGTATTTTAAGGTCCATACATTCTTGTGATAATGAATTCAAGAGTTTACTTGTGTATTCCTTTTATTAATTTTAACCTTCCAATTTGATAATTTTATTGGATGCTCCTTTATTCTTGCCTTATGAAAAGTGACTTCTTATTCACCTTCTCTCTCCTATTCCTTTTTGTAGAGAGAGCTTGCATATCCTCCTCAGTAATTTCCCTTCCACTTTTAAGGCCTCTAGCCTATTTAGTCACTCTGGATGTGAAAGTTCTGTAATCTGTAATCAGAACTGGTGCCTTTCTACAGCTTCTTTTGTTACTCTGTTTCCTCAAACAGCAAAGGCTTTTGTAGTGGACCTACCTCTCTTCCTTTTTTTTTCTTTTTTAAATCTGAGAAATTATATGTAGTTAAAAATTCTTTGAAGAATTTTGAAACTGAAAAAATAGATACTCAAATATGTCTGGAGATCCTAGAAGTAATGATACTGACTTTAAATTGTTTTAAAAGCAATTCTGTATGATTACTGCATGACTTTAGGCTTATCACTGAAGGTCAGTGACTGTTGGCTGTTTGGCTGGCGAAGAACTATGTTCTACTGATGTGATTTGTCATTCCTGTATCTTAACTGTACTTTGAGATACAAAGCATATCAAACAATCCTTAATTATATGAGCAGAAGCAGGGAAACTAGTCAGCTGGGTATTTAATGCAGCATATTGCTTTAGCTCTCCTTGCACAATCTCTTGCTACAACCTAGTTGTTTGTGATTTTTGTCTTGCCACCTGACACACAGAAGATCAGAAATGAATCCTTGATGAAACCTTTCTGTGCTATTGCATCATCATGCGTGTGCCACAGCCATGGAGCAGGAGAGGTGCAGGTGCAGAGACTGTGACCCGGTAATATGACCTAAGATATGGCTAGTATATCCCTCACTTGGAGCTGTGACACAGCGAAGTCCCCTGATATACCTTCCAGAGAAACTTGTGACAACCACAGGGTAAGGTGGGAATGATATTGCATGGTAAATACAGGTCTTCGTCTTTCAGAATATCTTCTCTGTCTCTTCCCGTTCAAGAGACTATAGTGCCAATTGCTGCTGCTCACAGGGAAACAGGACATTCAAGAGAGATGTCGGGGTTACACCTTTTCCCTTCCCCACTCATCCTAGAGCTAGTTTCAGGATCCTTTCACATCACAGATAGGTCTATTGATTCAAACAAAGCAAAGTGTTAACTTGTGTATTTTGTGTGAAATGCCTCTCCTCACTGCACAGGGGGGCAGTCCATGTCCTTTAGCTAAACAATGGGATTTTCCTTTCTTGCTCACTTCCTTCCTACCGCTTTCCTGCTGAGTGATTCACATGTTACACAACTGCAAGATTGCAGCACAAGCATTAGATGGGACAAGGCATCCAGCCCTGTCAGCATGGTTTTTGACAGTCATTTCAGGGTAATTAATAATGTCATTACCCTCATGGTAATGATTTCAGAAAGTTTTTCTCATTTCATTTGTGTCAGAACCAATATTGAGGTTGGTGAAAAAGTTTGCTCCTCCTGGGCACTGTTCTCAAGGTGCTAAAACCCAGTGGCAGAACTACCACTTGCTTCTCAAAGCACAGGATGTGGTCTTTTTCATCTACCTGTGCCAGAAATTTTCCTTTCTCTGGGAGAAAGTATTTACCCTCAGAATCACATTAAAGTCTTACAACCTACCAAAAGCACAGGAATAACATTCAATGAAACAGCAGCAAGGACTGACCTGTTTTATAACAATTAATCTACATAAACACTGAGTTATTTCAGAAACACTTGCAGAAGGTTGCAATACAATTATGAAAGAAAACTTGTTGCCCATACTTTGAGAAACCACTAGGAATGGACATACTTACAGGCATCTACTCGCTGGAGATTTCTCATGCGGATTATCCTTACGGTCAGCAGGTAGCAGGGAGAGGATTCTATCTGGGGAATGGTACAAAACAGAGTATGAATAAGCTTTCAGGGGGGAAAATTCAGTGTCAAATGTGCAGACTAACTGGGTGAAACAAAACAATAACACAGTCAGTAAAAATTGTGTCAACCATCTCACTACTCTGCAGATGAAAACCTGCAACATAAACCTATGCTATTAAAATACATTTCACCATCTTTTTGCTGTGTTACTTCAAGAGCTTGGATTGTTCATCACAGCAGATAAGGAGAATTCACTGTCAACTGATACTGTTTGTGAGACACTTGAAAAACTGCTTCCTCTGAAATTGCAAATTTTATCTCTATAACACAGCTACAACAAGTGTCTTGAACAGAGTGAATGGACTGGTGAGCAGCATGGTGGAGCTGTGGAAATACCAGCAGTTTTTCTCAAAGTTACAGTCATCTCCCCAGTAACCACCCATGAGGTCCCATCACATTGAAAAGAATGCTGTGGAGAGTACCTGCTGTTGCTGAGTCTCATCCAATAAACCCCAAGTACCAATCTCACAGAGGTGTTTTTGCCTTCTGCTTCAAAAAAAAAAGTTTTCTCTTTTTTTCCCCTTTAGAATTGTATGGGAAACCCCTTAACATTAATCTAAGCTTCTGTAAATCACAACTAGGAGATAAACCAATGACTGTGAATTGTTTCCAGATGATGTAGAGGGTAAGGAATTAGCTATGGGTTGCCTCTGAGGAAAAATGAAGAACAATACCCCCCTCCAACAACCCCTCACGATTTAAAGTGCTTAACTTTCTTTGGTCCCTTTGAATGCCTCAGACATAACCTTCTGTAAAACAAGTCTCTCCAGGTTTTGTGACTGCAGGGACGTCTTCCTATTTATTATTAGAGGATAATGTGATTTCCTTCTTCTAAAGAAGGTGATTTCCTGCTGGCTCATTCCATAAAGCTGTCTCTGTCTCAGACCTATCTGCAAAAGGCTACTGTGACAAAGCCAATAAATAAATCAGCATTTCCTGTGGCTGTGACATGCAGTCATTTCCTCACATGCCTATAAACATTCCTACCTGCATAAGTGGTTACAGCAGAGCCCTCCAAACCATTCTTTTTGACAACTGCTGTTTTTGTCTGCTATCAACTGATAGCATCCTTCTATTTCTATAGCACTTCAGAGACTTCCTAGAATGACTATAAACAGACAAAATAGATGTTAAGGCAGATAAAGAGAACCTGGAAGAACCTCACTTAAAACAATATGTATAATGTTGCCAATTTTTTTTTTTTAAGAGAATGGAGTAAAACGGACCTTATTTTCAGATGGGAAAACAATTGTGCCTCCTTTGTCACAACAAATCGCTTTTTCAATGTGTATTTCAATCCTCTCTTCCCTCTCCTAATATATTATGTTATGTTAAAATGTTTTTGCTGAGATCTTAAAGAAGGTGTCCTGCTTTCACCCCTCCTGTATGTGCTTCAGGAATGCTTTGTTTTCTTCCTTTTGTAGTACTTCATGAAATTCACCTTCAGCAATCCATCCACTTTCTATTTCAAGTGTTCTCAAAGGAGAAAAGGCCTAACACAAGCTGCAAAACTTGCAAACAACTGATGGAGGAGTATGTCCTCAGCACTCCTCCATGCAAGGACACTGTTTCACATTTTAGAAGCAGTATAGACATATTAATACAGTTCTCCACCCAGTTAATAAACCCTTCTTCTTAGATGGGTAATTAGCAAAGGTGGATCTCCACACTCACATGTTAGGAATGAACTGGGGCACCTCAGCTTATGCCCTAGAAGGCAGAAACTCATTGTTCAGTAGGATCTGCATAAGCAAGGGGCAATTCTTGTAGCCATTTATCTCCAGAGATTGCGCAAGACACTGCAGCTCCTGGATCAGCTCCAGCTACACTTCCACAGGCAAATGGCATTGCCTGAGAATTGGTGGTTTCAATATTTGCAAAGCATTTTGAGATTCTTAGTTAGAAGACACTAAGGATGTGTGATGGGTTGGGGTTTTAAAATTATCATTACATGTTTTTTGTCATCTGACCACTTCTCTCCTGGTTCCCATGTAATGGGACTTTCCAAAGTGATAGCCAGATTTCCCCCTCTGGCATGGGGAAGTAAATTCTCAGAGATGTAGGTTTCACAAAAAGACTTGGTGAAGTTTCACCAAAAAAAAAAATCAGTGTCTTCATAGAAGGTACAGAAAACAGAGGCTGTGCTTGAACTGGGGGAGGAGCAGATTCTGCCCGCCATTTACCAGAGGAAGAGGCAGCAGCCAGGCATTGCCCAGTTCTGACAGCCCCAGCACCAGCTGGTGTGGGTAGAAAAGACAGCAAGAATAGCAGAAATCACCTGGTGGTCAGGCCTCACTAGCTCTACTTCTTCCAGGAGGATTTGCTATTTTAATTAATTCCAGTAACATATTAAACAAAATAAAGGTATTTAAATAGCAACTGTGACAACCATAACATGATATACTAGGGTCTAGTTATACAAACAAAGTAAGTAGCAACTATGCATGCATAAAGCAAAGGATAGTCATTCTGTTATTCAGTTTACTTAAAACCTATTATGGTCTATTCATTGAAAAAAGGGCTGCTGCTATGTCATGATATTCCACATATGGAGAGGTTCCCACCACAGCCTTGAGAGGTGGAAGACCCCAAGCAGCATCCTGCCCTGAGGCTAACAAGAACATACAATTTAACACTGTCACACTGTAGCTTTGCTTTTGTTAAAATCGAGACTGATGTAGTCACCCTGTGACTGTTTCACTGCTTGTTAACCTGTCCTCTCTATCTTCAGTTCAGTGCTTCCCAAATCATCCTTATATGTGCTTCCTGTACACATGTGCATAACAGCTGCATGCAAGATAGCACGCTGCAATGCCACTGCATGAGCAGGGTGTACATTTCTAGTTTCTCTGCACTCCCAGGAAAAAACAACAACAAACAACAGTTCCATCAAACTCAGAGCAGACCCCATAGTCTCTTCTTTCACTTCCCATAAAAAAGAATAACATGGTATGATAACTTGGCACCAATTTACTGTGTTGGTGGAAGTAAAGGATTCCTCTGTCATGTGAATGATTCCAACTTTCTCCCACCCGGCTGAGTAAGAATTTGTAAACAGAAATTTCTCTGTTGTGAGCATGCAGGCTGTCTGCATTCCTGGCAGATTTGTGCCTCTGTAGGTCTATCCCAGCCCTCTTTGAAGTCACATTTATATTCAGATGTTGGTATGTGTGGCATGCATCCATCTTGAGAAGCACTGCTGTAAATTACTGCACTAGTTCAGCTGTATAATACATACTGTCACATCACAAGTGGCTATGGAGCTCCAAACTGACAGTACATCTTAAAACAAGGGTCCATGAGACCAGAGAATGGCTATTCTTCTTTACCCTTTTTTTTTTTTTCACTTGTTCTTCTCTCAGTACCTTTCTTCAGTCTCCAGGCTTCTTCATCTAACAGACTCTTCCAGCATGTGCTGTTGCTAGCAGCATCTTCCCAGCTTGCAGTATCAACAGTACAGATATTCACCACTCCACTGTGCGTACTATAGACCACTCCAGTATTGCAGTTCCACAACAGTCAAATGTATGTTGAGTCAATGCATATTTTGGTTTTCAGTTTTACCTCAGAGAGCAGTCATCCAACAATGCTGATCTAAAGAGGAGAATTTACTCTTGAACCTCCAGGGGCATTCTCAGTCTTGATTGTTGCTCTTTTTAGATTGATATTTAAACCAAAGCAATCATGAACTAACAAAAATAATGCAGAGATCCTGAAATTAATCTTCAGTGTGTGTGATGAAAAGTGGATCATCACCAAAAAGCAGCTGTCCTCCCAGCAGGTGATCAGCTGTTGCTTTTCTACTTGAAATGTGGAATGCCTACCATTTAGTCTTCTGAGGAGGTGGCCTTTGTTATGTTGGATGAAAAATTGTGATGAGTGTCCTGGTTCGAGTGAAAACAGAACTAATTCTGTTCAGTGATTTTACTTTTCAGTTCAGTTCTTCTAACTAACTGCACTTTCTGAAGTTAGCAGCCTGTTTTCACAGGCAGCGTCTGCTGCCAGCAGTGATAACACCCCATGGTCAGAGTTACTACCAAGGATGGGTGTGCAGACCAAGGCCACTGCTGGATCTTCTGTACCACATTTTGGGGTGCAGGAAAGTGAAAGGCCGCACCTGTAGGGAGAAGCGGACAGGGCAGGTGACCCCAAACTGACCAACGAGGGATTCTAGCCCATATACATCATATTCAATATAAAGCAGAGGGATCCAAAGGGTCTGTAGGCTTTTTCCCAGGCTCTTCTTCCCTCTTGGAGACTGTTTTTCCAGCTTTGCTTGGCTTGGCTCAGGTCCTCTTTCAGTTCCTTCCTTGGAGCATCCAAGGAGGACTCTGTCCATTCTGCCTTTGATCTCAATTGGTGTGTTCCTGAACCCGGTACCAGAATCCAGCTCCTGAACACAGCTCCTGTCTGCTGCTGGGCCCAGTCTGGGACCTGCCAGTGCCTGCTCTACAGCATCAGTGGTGACAGTGATGTAGTTACCATCAGGGGTTGGGTTTGATACTGATTTTGTATATATTTGTACATATTCTATTTTATTACTATTATTATCATCATTAAAGCTGTTCTAGTTTCCTTTTCTAATTACTAAGTCCCTCTCCCTTATTCCTTTTTTCTTCCCCTTTGGGGAGGAAGGGGGGTTAACAGAGAGTGTCTGTTAGAGGTCTAAGGGGCCACCCTGACCCTAAACCGTGACAATGAGTCACAGAAAATGATGTGCCACAGTGTGCTGGTACCATTACCTATTTCAACCGCACTGCATGCTGTTCCACAAACCATCCTGCAAAGATCATACAATCAGTTTATTTCTTTAACACTTGAAAAGGCCCTTTCTACAGACCAACCTGAAAAAAGCAAGTGTTCTTTATGAAAATCATGAAAAGAGCTTCCTCTCCACCCACACATTTTTCCTGCAGTCACCCAATAATAATGCCTCTATCCGTTTCTATGTCATCTACTGGCACATCAGCCCTTCCTGGCAAAGACAGCTTCCCTGCATTGACTAAGGTCCCCTTGCATTCCTGGCCCAGAGAAGCATTCTTCTGAGATGAAATCATTCACAGGATGTCACTGTGGCACTCCTTTCTTCACCTCTAGGTGCTGATTTAACTAGATGGTAGCCAGGGACCAAATCAAAAGAACTAAAATACTTTACTGCTGATGGTACATCTAGAGCTGGTGGTGTGTGAAGAAGTGCCTATCTTGGGTTGTCTGAGAGCCAGGTCTCCTTAGAGAATGTACATCCTCAAGTTTTATACAGTTGTAATCAGGATGCTTTAGGCTGTGAACACCACTCAGCCAAGCCCTCCCCCAGCCTGCTAGAACCTATCTCCCATTGCTCTGGGACACGCCAGGGGACCCTACTGTGGCATGTTGCCTGGGCTCAGAGTGGCCATGCTGCTGCATTTGGCCATGTCTCTGAAGCTCTTCCTCGTTCTTGAGAAGCCCAGGCTCCCCACTGGAAAAGCAGCCACTCTAATTGCTTCCTTCCATCACCTCCTCCAGCCATTGGGGCTGTGGCATCTCCCTTGATGTCTGTGGGACTGCCAGGGACCATTGCTGCCACTGGCTGTTTTTCACAAACTGTGAGTTTCATGGTTTGTTTTTTGTTTGTTTGTGGTTTGTTGTTGTTGTTGTTGTTGTTTTCTTTTCTTTTTTCTTTTTTTGTCTTGTTTGTTTGGGTTTTTGTTTGGTTGGTTGTTTTTTTGTTTTGGTTTGGGTTTTGTTTTGTTTGGGTTTGGGGGGTTTGTGTTTTTTGTTTGTTTGTTTGTTTGTCTTAAAATAATCAGACTGCCTCCAGAACTAGTAGAAGTCTTGGAAGGGTATCAGTGAATTAAAAACTCCCACAGCTAGATGGAAACACCCTTTTCATGCATATGTCCACAATAACCCTGTTTTCAGCAGGGAAAGCTTATATGTGTCCACAGGAGCATGATGGGTATATGCAAGGCCACAAGAATGTCTCCTTCAGATGATGGCTTCCTTATATATACATCCATCATGGGACTCTGAACAGTTATGAGGAATAAGACTACACACCATGACACTGTGCTTGAAACATATTTCCAAAAAGCAGAACTTCAAATATCAGTTAACACAACATGGATATTCTCAGTTCACAGTGATCCCAGCTTCTGCAGAGGTTTATTACTCAACTGGTAACTCAGGCTAGTTGCACAGCCCTTTCATTAACATTGTCCAGATATTTAACAACAGGATTTTTTCTGATTTTGAAAAATAAGTCCATTTGAAAACATAGAGCATTCAACTGCATGTTCAAAATAATTTCCATAGAACTGTAGCTAGGGTGAGAGGATAGTCCATCCATGAAAAGCTCTTATACTACTTTGACCTTCCCAACCAGAACAAATATGAGAGCAAGAAACTAGACTGAGCACTAACCACCTGAGGATTATGCAGCAGCTCCCCACTCTTTCCATAATTTCAGGATCTGCTTCCAGCTTCCAAAACTCAGCAGAAGCCAGAGCTCCTACTTTGCACAAGTGTGAAAGCTTAACCTGCCCCTCTTCTGTTAAAGGGCTGCTGTCCTCCCAGTTTCACAAACCCTGCAAGGACAAGGAGCCCTTGCCTGCAAGGACATGAAGTACCACCTGAACTGAGGTATGAAGCATCCTACCCTTGTTAAGACATGGCTCACGATGAATTCAGAACTATGCATCCAATTTTTCACCTCCCCTTCCCTCACATGAATTATTATATGAGACTTGCTGCAATCCTTAAATATTTTAACATAAGCACTGATGTCTGAAACACCAGCACTGGCTCTTCCTGCTGCTTTAACACAGGGCAAAGTACCAGCCAAGGCCTAAATAATATAGATTTCTTAATGCAGATAAAGATCATCATGTTGGCTAACAGACACACAGTTTCTGGGATATGCTGTGGTGTTTCGAACAGATAATCTGTGTGATCAGGCAGAGATGCTCATATTTAAGTCCTCTGGTAGTTTCAATGATGAGAAATTCATATTTGAGAAAAACTGAGCAGATGATGATAGCATGCATGCATCCTTCACATAAATATGTGTTATCCTGCAGTAATCAAGTCATGATCATGCAAGTGCGTAGGATAGAGTGCTATATTCTGGTTATACAAGTAAAAGCAGTGACTATGTAAACAGATGCAAAAGCAACAACTCAGTCCATGACCATTGGATTGTCATGAATTCTTGCAATTTTGAAATGTGAAAAATAATCCTTTGGAGAGATATGGGGACAATATAGTGGTCTAGAAGTAGCTTATGGGCTTATAGTCCCATGCACATAAAACAATTCTTCTGGTCCACTACTGTCACACCTGCCCCCTCAAAATTTCACAACCCTTAAATGTCTGTGATCTAAGCCTATAACCTGAGCAGAAAATGGACAAAACAGACACATCACTGTGTGGGATTAAGAAATGGAGACAAGAAGTTACCTGTCATATGTATCATTGTCATATGTATAATTATCACAGGTAATTATAACCCAGGAGTTAATTTTTTTTGGTTTCTCTCATCATGATTTTAGGTTCCTTACCCCTTACAAAGAGCAGAGAGTATACCAAAGACTAATCAATTCATTGTTTTTCAGCCTGTTTTTACTATCTGCAAAATTCTTCATCCTATAAAATGGTCCAGAATTTCTGTATCTCCACAGGCTAGAGATACCACACATTGTAAGCTAAAGACTAAGACTGATAAAATATATCCTGAGAAAATACCATACAATCATCTAATGCTACTGATTTATTAAATAAAATAAAACCTTAAAAAAAATAAAATCCTAATACTGGACAAATGCAAAAGCTAAACTTTTAAAAGTGTACATGGAAAAGTAAAAATACTGTGAATGTGAATAAGAATTTGAATTTATTGGTACCTACCAGGCCTACCAAGACTACCTGGCAAGTATCATCACGAAGCACTACTCTCTGCCTGTTTACAATATTACTTGAACTTCCAAATAAAGCTCCTTTTCAGCTTCATCTTGTCTCAATAGAACTTGTCTGCATGGATTGTAATGCAAATTCCCATAAAATTATCTGTCTCAGAAGCAGACACTTGGGATGACATTGTTACATGAGTCACATTTAAACTTCTCTAATCCTGACAGATTAGAGACAATGCTTGTAATTTCTGCACAGACAGCAAAACAGCAGAATGAGAACCTCTATCACAAACAGTTATTTCTAACAAAAATAAACCTGTGGCTGATCTTCAAACACAGGAAATAGCTCTAGAACAATCAAGCAGAATAATCTTCTCACAGAATTCCATTACAGTTGTTTTGTTTTGTTTTGTTTTCTGATAGAGCACAAAAGTGGTGAAAAATCAAGGTGCAATAATCTGGGAAATAATCTCAGAAACAGCTAGGATAGAGATTATACTGCCAAAGCTGCTACAGCAGAACATGCATTGCTGTCATTTTTGGTCCTTTCAGTTACAAAAACCATTATGGAACTGAAAGCTCACCATCAGATTTCTTTTACAAGTAAGAAAGGGTTTAAACCAGCATATATTATGCCTGCTCCCAATAAAACGTAACAGATAAATACAACAAGCAATTCTGAAAATCATAATCATAAACTGAACAAAATTATGTGAATAATAAATTTAAGGCCACTTCTTCTGTAACACTCAGACTGTTGCCATCATTATTTATCTACCTGAACCTTCTCCCCTTTTGAGCAAAATAAAACCTTCAGCCATCTTTGGTTTGAAACTTTCTTTTTCATTATACCTGGAGATCACCTTTGTCTGGTACAGTTTGTCCTTCATTTTCTTCTTGTGGTTCACCATCCCCCAAGGAATCAATGTCTGAGTCTTCATCCTGAAGAAAGAAAGAAATTATAAATGAAAATGTTAAAACAACAACAGCAGCATTATCAGGGTAGATACTTAATTCCTATTTGCAGTAATGTAAGCTGAAACACCAATTAGAACAGCTGTTGGTTACACCCATCTGTGTTACAGTGCTCAGCATAATGAACAAACCACCATGTGGTTCAGCACACGCCGGTAGAACATCCGTGTCAGGGGTACCCTTTCAAAGAGTCTGTGAAGGAAGAGCCATTTCAGCTGTGAGATACCCAAAAAGTGACTCTGCATTTATGCTTGAATAAAAGATTGGGGTTTTTGTTTTACACGTGATCTTTTGGCAATCTATTCCTGCTTTTAGGACTATTAAATCTCAATTTAAAAAATCTCAGCATCTCTTCCTTGGATTTGAACCCAGAGCATGAAACACATTGCAATTGCAGAATTTTAAACCAAACTTTTTTTTTTTTTTTCAGGAAACAGAAGTTCCAAAATACTTATACAACTTAGGATGCCCCCTTTCAAAATGCTTTGTAAGAAGACATCATTAAAGGACAGTTACTACAAAAAAAAGTCAAAAGAATTCTGTTTCCAGAATACTTCCTGAAGCAACATGGCTTCGTCCAGTCAAAAAGCACACAAAACATTGTGTAACATATACAGTTAAAATTAAACACAAATCTTGGAATGACCCAGAGAGTGCAAAGCAAAATGAAAATTTATAAGAAAAATGGGAATGTGGAAATAAAAGTCAATTCCCTATCCCTATTCTGTATCCTGTCCTTATCCCTTTTCTGATAACAAAAAATGAGGTTCTCACAATACTATACCTGTCAAAATTTTGGTATTGATAGAGAAATATTAAGTTTTTTAATCAAGGTAGCATTTATTTTTGGAAGAAAAAATATTTTTAAGTCTGGGTCTTGATTCAGACTGATAATTCAGTCCCCTAAAAATTGTTTCCTTCCCTGTTCATTTTTTCTACTTTGTCTCCATTTTCTGTCCCCTTGCTATGCTGACTTCTCTCATTTTGCCTTTGAAGCCGAGATCTTTGTCTGCAGTGGAGTCAAGAGGACTTTTGACACTGACAGCCATGAAGAGAACATTCTAACTTAAACTCCTTCAGGCAGAGACATCGCTGCCTAGTCGCATCAGACAGTAAGTTTGTACAGTAGCTTGTATATAAACACACTTATAAAACAGGATTTTGTTTTCTGTCAAATACAGTGAACCTTAAGAAAAAATTTAAAGCTCTTTCCTTACCTGTAGTGCTTTCGCATTTGATGGAAACATGGCCTTCCCTGGAAACATGGCCTTCCCTGGATTCTTGTAATAGAGCATTTCTGGCACCTCCACAGGCAGCACTTCCTGGGACATGTTTGCTGGATGTACTCCTGTAGGAGTCAATGACAAGTTATTTTATAAAATGACCTGAGGCCCCACCCATCTCATCTCTATAAGCAAAGGACTCCCCTCCCATTGCCAAAGATGGTGCAGTGCTAAGGATGGCTGCTCCAGGGAAGGATCTTATGGGGCAAGCACAACAGCCAAAAGGGATGCTGTACCTTCCTCTGTCTGGCAACATCTCCTAGCCTTCACTTGACCCTTGGATCCCATGCTATTGCCACTCTTTTTCTGTGCTGAGCAGAATCCCAGGCTGTCCTACAAACACAGGAGAAGCACCAAGGCACCACCTCTGATGCCTGTTCCTTAAAACCCAGCTCTTCCCCACCCATGACACAGGGACTGTACTGAGCAGAGAGCGATGGCAGCTCCTGTGTGGGAAAACAAGCCTTGGAAAAACCTTCTGTGTGTAAAAAACTACCAGTGACCTGTGTTCTGTAGGCACTCACCTGTCCACCTTGGTCAAAGCCTTCTATAGGTGGGGGGGACCCAAAATCGCTGCCTGCAAATAGGATCTGCTCTGCACTGCACAGTAACCACCTGGGAAGGGCCACCCCCACCACCTGACAGGTTACTGCATGGACCAACAGCTCCCAGCTCCTCCTGGGCTGGTTCTGTTTGTTCTTCGTAGAGGAACAAGGCCAAGGCAAGGGCATGGGGCTGGCTCTTCAGTCTGCAGAGGTGAGCAGTAGAGTAACAGCACCATATTGTGACAGGACATCAGGGGAGAAGGAAATGGACATTTGCAGGGGTTAACAGAGAACTTGAGGTCAATGCCTGTGGCTACAAGCATTACCTAGGACTACTACTGCACCTGACAGTACCTTAAATTCAAAAAAAAAAAAAAAAAAAAAAGAAAAAAAGCAAGGAAATATATAGCAGTTGTGGGAAGCAGGTAACAGTTATGCTATTGCACACTTTGCAGAGAAAGTTAATTGATTACATGGGAAATGCAGAAAGCTCATGTGAAGATGAATAGAATGTAGTATCCAGATGTTTAATTAGTTTTATTTTACAGAGATTTTGTTCAACCAAAGAGCATGAACAAAAGAACACATGAACATCTCCAGGCATACCCAGTGGAAATGACAGTCTTTGAACACAGAATAACAAATTAATAATAAACTAGCAGCTCCAGTGACAGTAGGTTGTGTCATAGCATCTGCATTTCCAGCATGAAAAGCAGCTCTGACCACACTGGAAGTATCTTTTGGCTTCAGGTCATGGACACTGAGCTGCATGCTGGAAAGCTCCTCTTGCAACTTAAAGAAAAACCATTTTTAGCCTCATCAGAAAAGATGACTTGCCTGACCTTGGAAGACCTGCCATGAGACACTAAAAATACCAGTACACTTGTTATTAGAGCAGGCAAACCTTCCCTCCTATTCTCTCTAATACTTAGGTTTCTTATTCACACTACAACCCAGTTTGTAGAATCACCTATCACTTGGCAAAGGTACATCTGACTCCAGAGACAGGCTTTGGAGAAATACAG
Source organism: Megaceryle maxima (assembly GCA_024605025.1). Classification (NCBI taxonomy): domain Eukaryota; kingdom Metazoa; phylum Chordata; class Aves; order Coraciiformes; family Cerylidae; genus Megaceryle; species Megaceryle maxima. The sequence goes on along the minus strand of JANHGN010007427.1, from coordinate 51,257 downwards.
CTCCTTGACAAACTTCAACACGTTCAACTACAGCTTTGTGATTTCTTTTATTACAGTCTTGGATTGGACCGAAACTGATGATGGCCAGTGTCCCTCTGAATGCCTTGCAACAACACACACTTGCCTAGGCTCAAAACAGGCCAGGGAAAAATACCTTGGGGTTACTCTGGCAAGCTGGAAACAAAACCAGGACTGGCTGTGACCACCTCACTGCTCTCAAATATAAAGATACCTCTGTACAAAAAAAACCCCAAACAAACAACACTGGAGAGCAGAGCCAGATGGGCATTCTGACTTGGCTATGTCCACTTCCCGCAGGAGGAGTGGTGTCTTAGACCATCACTTGTCCAGTAGGAGATGGGAATCAGGAGATGAAACTCACAGAAGGGAGGGGCACCACTGCTGTCTGTTGTCTTAACCCTGTCACAGGGAAGAAGGAATCTTCTGGGAAATTAAATTTAAAGTAAGTCTTTAACCAAATAGTTTAAAAGTAACAAAATATATTCCTGTTAGGACATGATGACCATACTAAGAAAAGTACAGCAGCTTATATCTATCACATATATGCATCAGCATTTGTATGTATCATACACATACATATAGTATACTATATATATGTATATTATGCATGTTGCAAATGTACAGTCCTCAGTAATTAACATGTACACTGAGAAAGTCCTCTGTGGCTGGAGTTGTCTCACTGTGGGACATTTTCTGTACTGGGAGAACACTTCCCAGGAGCACAATAAACTAGAAGAGCAGATCGTAAATTTTTCTGAATTGTTGTTCTTCACTTCTCACATTTCTGCAGACTATGTGCAAGTTCATGATCTCCTCACAAGCTGGAAACCAGAACAAGAGAAGTATAACCATTGTGGTGCTTCCCCTCATGCATCCAACCACCTGTGGGTTTCAGGCTATCATCTTCTGGATCACCGCCGGAGACCATGAACCAGACCATAAGAGTGACCAGAACAGGTATTTTTTTAGGATCTACAAAAGATTTTCTGAATACTCTTCTGCACATGGGACCAAAACACATAATCTGTAACAAATTCTAGGATACCGTACCATCAGTTAAATCTCAAAAATAAACTACATTATATGTTTACGAAGTAGATATAAAACCAAAATAACTGCAGCTCAAGGAGGAATTTTGAGCATTTCTTGCTTTCAAGACTGAATGGAATGATTTTGGATGTCAGCCAGCTGAGTAGCAGAAGTTGCAAAATTAAAGAAAGAACTATCAGTTGCTCAAAATTTAAAAATGCATATACGTAGAAACTTACAGATCCTTACCTGATAGTTATCAGCCTCTAAGGATGCTCCATTACCTCAGCATAAGAAAGGAAATATGAGGGGGACAAGCATTTATTATATTTACAACTAAGTTACAGATTATTAGCTGAGGGGGAGAAGGGTGCAATAAGCAGCAGCTGGCAACATAAGTCTTACTACTCGGGACTGAAGGACTGTCTTTTTCCAATGTCTAAGGCAGAGAAGAGAGAGGTGGGAACTGGAAAGCACTCACAGTGTGTATATAAGGTGTGTGTAAGCCCAGAGTGGTCAGAATCTCAACGGCAGGATTTAATGCCATCATGTTTTGGATGGTGGGAAGTTTCTTATATGCATCAGAGTTTTACATGGGAACAAGTTTTGACATGGGGTTTCTCAGAAGGGACTTCTACTCTACCACCCATGAGGCAGACACATTTCCCATCATTCATGTGGTGCAAGCTGTGGTCTCACAATGTTTGCAATAATCTCACAGTGTCTCACAATGTTTGCAATAATCTTTTGTCTGACCGCTCTTTGGGCTATAGAACAGTGTAGCATGGTGCTGCCAACAATCCCATTATCTTCTGCCTCCTCAGTGGCACTCACCTGACAGGACTATCCAAGTACTCACATGACTTGCAAGGGGTTAAAAAGCCCCACTGCTGGCTGACTCACCTCACTGAGCTGCCCAGTTCTGGGATGCACCTTGGTGATAATCAGAAGGGTTGGAGCAAAGGTGCAGTTGCATGCTAATCCCTTCACTTACCTGCAGATAATGAATAGGTAAGAAGGAAAAGCCAGACACAGAAAAGATGCAGAACATATTAATTACAATGAAGGAGGTCACTGTGTTCGTGTTTATAGTTCCTATTATCACAGCTATGAAGAGTTCTGTCTTTTAAAATATTTCAGAAAAATCATGCTAGCTCCCATCAGTGCAAACACTGTGATAAAGAGCAGGCCTGGAGTTTTGCAGTGCTTCTCCCTCCCCCAGTTTGTTTCTGTCCTTCAAGGGATAATTCCATAAAATTACCCCTATTTCCTGTAAAAATGGACACTCCCAACCTGCAAACTCCAAAGGGCTTTTAAATGGCCACATCTGCAACTGTTACCTACATTCCTTCAATACCTTATTACAGCCCAGAGGCTGAGCACAGGAAACATACCCCATTAGCAGATGACCCAGAACAAAAAACGCCAGAAGACAAAGCCACACAAAGCCACACAAAGCCTCCACACTGGCCTGCAAGAACTGATGACCTTCTGCAAGTGTTCTGCATAATTAATTAATAAATTTAATGATAAAAAACAAACTGAGCCGAACGAGTTTGCCAACCCCCTAAGCCACAAAAAAACCACCTCTACTAAGCATGAACCAGGAGTGCTGACTAGACAGGAGCCTGGAGAACAGGCCACTGATGAGGAACAGTCACCTGGAGACATCTTTACAATATCTAAGAGAGCAAGAAACCAACTGCAAATGGCATGACAAGGCTGGCATCCTTCCTTTCAACTCAAGAGCATGACCTGTGAGGTCACTGCACATCTCTGGGTGAAGGCTCCCAGTGCCCCAGGAAAAGGATGGCTGGATGGAGGATTAAGCCAGACATTTTTCAGGGTCTACAGTAATGCAGGACATTTAGCTATTTTCAGAGTAACAGCAAGAACCTTGCTGTGGGACTCAGGTGACTGGATGTTTGAGGATTGCAAGGGGACACTTGACAAGAACATCCAGTTCTTGTCCAAGAGCTTTACCCATAATGAAAGCACATCTAGGAGCTATCATGTGGGCCTGGCCAGATCACCAGAAGGTGGGACGGGCTCAGCCCCTGGGAGGTATAGCAGAGTATGTCTTAGTGGCACACTGGGAATAAATGGGGCTTCTCTCTGTTAAACCAATAAACAAAAAGACAGCAAGGGAAGCAAAGGGGTATACTTAAAGGCAGGGATAAGAAAAGAGGGGCAGGGTTCTTGAAATCTGGTGTCATCAAAGGACTTGGGTGGCAGAGGTGAGAACTCCATTTGCAGCTCTTGATGATACCAAAACCCCATCTGAAAGCTGGTGCTGTGGGAGAAGTAACAAATGCATGTGTCACCACAAATGGGTTTGCCATAATGATAAACAGGGAGGTCTGAGAGGGAGTTAGAGCTGGGGCAGAGGAGATGCAATGCCAAAAGGGACTGTGTGACTCAGCAGCAGAGATCACAATGAGAGGAACCTTTGATGAGCATCAGTAAGTAAACAGCCATTCCAGCACACTGGAGGTTTGAACCAGTGCTGCAAATTAGATGGAGGTGTGAGGGCCTGGAAAGGCAGCTGGGGCAAGGACACGCCATCCCTAAGGGGTTGAGGTCATTGGAGGAGAGTGTGGGAGACTAAAGTTGACAAAGGCTAGAGGAAGACAAAGCATAAAGGAATGCTTGAAGGAAGAGAGAGATGATGATAGCAAGAGGGAAGAGAAATTTTCAGCCTTTTAGTAGTTCACATTAAATTTTGAATCAGGGTTTTATTTACACCGTATTCACATTATTAAAATCCTTCATAAAGCAAATAATTATTTTGGTCTTCATTTCAAAGATAAGCATTTTTGACAAATTGCCTTGTGCTATTTATAGTAGTTGCATAGAGCCTGTGCTGCTTGTATACAGTCAGGGACTGACAAAGTTATGCAGTTAGCCCTGGATATCAGTGTATAGCACTTAGCTCGCTTTCTTACTACAAAATCTGAAGATCTTTCAGTTTTCAATGCTTTCATTTCCACAGTACCCCATAACAAGCAATACTTTTTAACCTGTTGAAATTAATGGGATGTGGATGCTGAGCTGAATCCTCTAAATATCATGAGTGTTCCATGAAAAGCACAGCCCCAAGTTAGGTACTTATGCACTAGAAGAGATGATCCCAACTCACAACAGGTTTGAAATAGTAACTGCCAAGGGAGTTTTCAAACCTAAATATTGCTGGTGTAATAAAACTTGTAAATTCAGAAGTGTGGAAAATTGTTATCTTCCATGTGAAATCTCAGATTTTTTGTGTTTTCTGTTTTTAATTTTGCATGTTATTTTAAAGAAAATTTCTGGACGACACTATAGGAAAATATATTTTTCACTTTTTCTTTAAAATTGTCCACATTTATTATGTATTTTTCTGTTGCACTAGATTTGCAATAAATTAAACATCTGTAGCTCACTTGTCTTCATTTCACATATAACTTCTATTAGTGTATTAAATTTTGAAAGAATATGTGTTATTGACCCATAGTCATGCATTTAAACAACTCATCATTGAGCCCTGTATTACCTAACCTTTGATTTACTGCATATACATGTAGGTACATGAAAAAAGTGTTCACCAGCAGTGAAATCCAACATAAATAAAGCGCAAGACTAATAATTATTGTGTTAGATTCATTTATCTAGGATCACCACACGGTATAGAGGAACCACAGGTTGAGACAAGTCTTTACACTTTTGCAAGTCCATCATACTCATTGACAAACAGATCTTGATTCTTCTACAGGGTAAAAAATGTTATATGAATATCTTTCTGAAACTCAGGACGGCATTTATTTTTTGTGTTGTCGTTTCTGCTCTATGGCTGAATTTAAAGCCTGAAGGATCAGATGTTTGTTGTTCTGAATGTTGTAGCTGGTCAGTTCTACCAGCTTGTCAAAATCCTCCCCTGTGTAGGTAAAGCTGTGTAAGCAGTATGGGGAAAAAATGCTGGAAACGTCCACATTGCCCTGTGTCATCTCAGCAGGGCTGCGCTCCACACCTGACAAATAAAGAAAGGTCATCAGTGGGGTATAGATGTGGTCCCACGTCCCACTTTCCATAGGGGGCACAATGTTGCTCCTTGCTACCCAGACACCCACATTTCTCTCCCATGGGAGCCACAGAAGGGGAGGACAGGGACGATAACAGACCATGTCTTGCATCCAACACAGCCGAAGGGTAGCCAGGTGGTGGGCAGACCATTGCTATCCCATGGCTTACCAGGCTCTTTATATTTTCTGAAGGTATCATTCACCAGGGGAAAAAACACCACAGTTGGCGCTTCTGGGGTCTCTGTGTCTTCAAATATATAGCACTCCTTTAGATTTTTCTTTTCTTCTTCACTCAGGTGGATTTTGGGAAATGGAATTCCCTGCTTCAGGAAGTACTTGGAGGCTTCTTCCAAAGGCTTCATTCAGACAGAGAAAAAAATTAAAAGGTCAGAAATTTTGCCACCTTCCCTGCTTTTCCTAATGCACAAAACATCCATCAAAGGTCCTTCACAATGATCTGGGGGCAGCATTCACTGTCAGTATTTCTTCTGGCCTTTGTCTCTTTTGTGAGATATTAAGTACTAGCTATTAACAGAGCAGTTCAAGACCCAGCCTCTAACTTGCACTCCTGATAGCTTTCTCACCTCCTCCTCCTCCTCATCAGCCTTTATCTGCAAGATAAATAAGATGTTCATGGCTGTGGGCAAGGGTGGCCTTGCCACTTAGGACACAGAAACATGCCCTTTACTGGACAAAATCCTGAAATGAGCAGAATGGACAGGAATGTGAAATGGTACATTTTTAAAACATGGATTCACAAAGATACAAAGATTTTGTTGACTTGTCATGAAATACATAAAAGCCTCTAATTGTCTTAAATGCCTTAAGATAGTTGTGAAAAGCGATGAAGGAATCTGGGAGCAAACATCTTGACTGAAATGTTAATTTTATCTTGCAGTTGTATAAGTCATTTCTGAAAACAGGATTTTTGTTCCTACATATCATTGGAAGGTATGAATATTTTAGTCTTCAAGGACTTCTGTCTTATCCATATCTAATGACAAAAATTATAGACCAGGTTATTAGCTAGTATTTGAAACAGCAGCTATAGTGTCAAAGGATAAATCTTCTCTGCAATTTAGAAAAAAAAAAAAAAATCCAGTTGCTGTTCTAAAGACAACTGGGCAAATTACTTCTAGTTCAACTGCATGTGGATATCTTTAGTTGGATATCACAAGATAAATTAAATTATTTCATCAGTAGTGGTACTTGTTCCAGAGAAACACTCCATAGTCTTGATAGTCATAGTGAGATCCCAGGAGCACACAGGTCTTGGAGATAGCATTTACCTATCAGAGGCTAAATGAAAATGAAAGATTTATAAAATGTATACTGCTTTTTTTCTCCTTAGAGGATTTGCCATGGTATACCAGCATCACTGATATGTCGAGGCATCTACAAAATGGGAGCTATACACGAAGAATCCTTTCCTCCTAGAATCTGTTTTTTCTACATAAATTATTCTGACTTCTTAGGAGTTAAAGAGGGCAAAAAGGACTAAAAGACAGCAGTCATTATCAAAGAAAATAGAGTGGTCATCACACCGACGTCTGTGATCCGGAAGAATAGTTTAGGTGTAGGACAACATCCACTTTCCTCTCTGGCCTCATGAGCGGTGGGTAGCTGATATCAATGTATCCTGCTGTGTCTGCCAGGCACATGAACTCTGCTGTTTCTGTCAGCTGGTTGGGAAAATTCTCTAGTACAGTATCTAAAAGGAAATATTTGTTATGATGAGTGATTCACTGAAGACGTAACATATCTGATATCTGCTTAATAAGGGAAGAAAAAGTGCCGCTTGTCAACACAGTACTTTTGCTTTCCAAGATTCTGCCACAGTATGAAAGCTCAGCCTTGGCACAGAAAAGAACGATCTGCCCAAGGTAAAAAAAAAGAGCTCCACTTCTCATACTGCTCTTCCATCCCTGATGAGCAGTAGCAGTAGCTGTCCTTTCCTGGAATCAGGGGACTTCATGGAGCTGATATGGAATTTAATTAGTTATCTTGAAAATTTTCTTTCTGAAGTGAAGAATAAAGACTGTTTCATCCTCTGCCTTGTCTTCAACTGACAAAAATACCAACCATCTAAGCAGATAAAAAATAATATTCAGAGATGTTTACCTTTCCATATACAGAAGCTTTTGCTCTGAAGATATTCATTGTTCACCTGGAACCCATTCAGGAAGTTGTAGAACTTCGAAACCATCACCCGCTCGGTCAGGATCTGCCGAATGATGCCCATGATGCCACATTCAGGGGTGACTAAGTAAGTCTCCAACTCATGGCCCCTGGCTGTTGCAGAAGGTTCGTCTCCTTCTGAAGGATAGAGGAGATGAACAATTTGTTGTATTAATACAGTTCTTTGCAATGTTTAAAATACCAAAAGGGATCTAATATTAGCTAAAGGAAAGAAGATCCTAATAAAGCATGGCAACATATAATCAAATCAATGTCAAAGTAGGAACAAGAAGAAAATCAATCCTCATATTCCATGAAAAACCAAGTCAAAAGTGGTAGCTTCCTAAAGCTGGAAAAAAGTGATCTACTGCATGATAAATGTTATAGGTAGGTTCCCTGGGTGAATGTCAGGATGGTCTGAGAACCTGGACCAGTTAGTCCAAACCAGCATTTAAAAAAAAATGCTGTCAGGACACTTAGACACCCAGAAAAGAGCAGACAAAAAGGTTTGTGCTATATGGCATCTCATGAGACTGGGAAAGAAAGCCAATGACTTTCTATCAAATGCATTTATTAAGTGATGAAAACCCCAAACTCACTAACCATATTTGAACGTGGGAAGGACAGACAACACCTCTAAGGAGAACATGGGTTTATCACAAGATCAAAGAAAATTGAAATGGAGTTCCACGTAATTAATATACCTAAGCTGTCAACAACATATGAAGAGTATCATCTGCCAGAACAGAGAGAGAACACAGGACTGAGATGTTTTTTATAACATGTAGGTTCACTGAAAGGCCCCTGGCAAAGATGATCTGTTAAAAACTTCAGTAGTTTTATATTTGTTAGCAAATCATCGCTTGCATAAATTCAGTCCAAGGGATACAAATGGAAATAATGTTGCTATGAATGAAGTCAGAGAAGAAACCTGATTAGATGCTGCTGGCACAATGTCACCTCAGGGGAGGGGAAGGGAAGGGAAGGGAAGGGAAGGGAAGGGAAGGGAAGGGAAGGGAAGGGAAGGGAAGGGAAGGGAAGGAGCAGCAAAGTAGCATTTGCCTCAGTTTTAAAAAGCCTTCACAAAGACTTCAAACTATATACACCTGAATGTAACATTCATTTAAAGATTCCTAAGACAGCAGGTATAGTAGGAAAAAAAAAAAAACATAACCAACCAACATCAAGAGTCCTGTGTTGGGTACACCTCAGTGAGCATCTTTCTGTAGGATCCGATGAGTGCCAGGCATCCAAGAGGTTGTAGGAAAAGACATTGCTCCATAGGCCTGTAGAGAACCAGGAAATTGCTTTGGAAATGTCTTAATGGAACATGTCCTTTTGAAAAAAAAAAAAACTCTTCAGTTTTGCAAGGTGTATTGGAAAACCTCAAGATTTCCAAGCTCTCACAAAAAACTGTATGAAGTTCTCTTGTGGCAGAGCATATCCTGTCCTTAAAGATAATCCAGAAAGTTTTAAATATTGTGCCATACCTTCAGCCACTGTAATACACTGCCACATAAAGCTATTGCCAATACACTGTAAACCAACACATTTTCTGTCCTATGAGTAACTGTCACCAGAGAGTAAAACCCTGGTCTTTTCCCATAAAATTAGGGTTTGATCTATGAAGTACATGATAGACAATCAAATACCCAGTTCAAGGTTTGGAGGCTGCTCTCAACAGCCAAGATTCAAATGGTTAGAGCACAGGTTTGGATAATCTGCAGGGTAGTCCTCTAAAACAAGACATCTTCACTGTCCTTCATAAGTTTTCTCTTCCCACAAGTTCCTTCAAGTGAGACTCCTCTCCCTCTTCTTGTTTTCCTCATCTCTGTAGTCCTCCTTCCACTTTTGCCCTCCCAATTAAAAGAATACCTAAAAATGTCTCCCCACTGCAGGAATTTCCAAAAGCCTCTTAGATCTTGGAGAGTATTTCTTCCTCCACACCTCTGTCACAGGCCCTGAGAGGAACTCCAACAGAAAAGGCAGTGCTGAGCCTGAAAACCTCTACCAGTAAAAGCTTTGCAAAAGCCATATACTACAAACACAATGATTATGCATTCCGTGAAGTAGTAACAGAAATACAATTCCCTTTTAAACCTGGCTTGTTTGCGGAGTGGAACAAGAATCCAAGGGTCTTCTGCTTCACAGGAAGTCCCCATAATAATAGAACTCGATTGAGAGACATTAGAAATGCATAATTAAGAAATTAGATAGGGTCTCTCTGGCTCTACACGTAGCTGACAACCAGAGTTAATTTGTGAGTAATTACTGGCAAGTTTCCATCAACACAACCTCATCTTCATGCAGCTTGAGAAGCTTCTGTCCAGGCCTGTTGTGAGAAGGCAAGTCCTCTCATTTCATAGAATCATAGAAATGTCTGGAGTGGAAGGGACCTCCAGAGGTCATCTAGTCCACCCCCCCCTGCTGAGAGCAGGGACATCTTCAACTACAGCAGGTAATTTCTCCTGTCTTCCTTTGGTGTCTTCTCAGTCCATAACTCTTCCAGCTTCCTGAGTGTTACACACTACTCGTGCATTTTAAATCTTCCAAACACAGTTGTTACCTCAGAACTTGGTCATAATTACATAGCAATGCTTTTCTAATATCTTGAATTGAATTTTCATGGTACCTATATTTGCTGAAGTAAGAAGCTGTGACTAGTAGTACATTTGAATTACAACAGATGAGGACATTACATGTTGTATCACTAGATGGCAACATTGCCTTATCTCTCCACTCTGTCCTTTCTAAAGACACACCTATGGCTGTGGGGTCACTTGCCTAATTCAGGTGTTGAGGGTGAGAACATAGAGTTCAGCCCAGACTGGATGTTCTGGGTGTGCTTGCTACCTGGCCACCTCGGGTATGAACAAACCACGCTGCCATCGCAAAACTGCAATGGAGGCACAATGTTCTCAGAAGGCTCTGTAGTCCCACCTAGCTCTGTAATCTACTTCCTACCTCTGGTGGTCAGCAGAGAATGAGTAATGGAAGAATATAAGAAAATGGAAATTATGAAGGAATCTCTTCTCCAGTGTATTCTCCAGCATCTCAAGGTTCTGGTTTTGCTACTTCTAGTGCTAGTGGCTGCATCTGAACTACTGTGTTTCAGAGCCACCAGTGGGACTACCTTCCATGAACTTGTCCTCCCTTTTTCAGACCTGTTTATACTCTTGTATCCAGTGTTATCTTCTGAGTCCCTCAGCCACCTCTTCTGTTAACTCATGACATCACTAAAAGCTTTCAACATAGCCATTAAAAGCTGTGAGAGTGTTTGTGTGGCTAAATACAATCTTCTGTTCCTCATGCCCAGGTATTTTCTCATAAATGTACCAAATTGATTGTGGACTCCTCATGCATCATACATCAAGGTGCACAACTTCTCTGCACACTAAATAAGGAATACTACATAGTGTTGCTGGTTGTATGGATTTTTTAGTTCGTAAATAAACCCTTCCTTACTGGTATCTTTGATGTCTTGTTGTGTGTCATACTTATTTGCACATAACACAACTGTTGTTCAGGATTTGAGAGCAGATGGACTCTTCTGTAGACAGTTTCATACCAGAAAACCAGTGTACAAAGGGATGTGGTAGAGAGATCTAGCATTATGCAAAATTCAACCAAGAACTGCATAAAAACTGCAAAGCTGTCTTTTGTGCATTACTGGGAGCTACACATTTTACTGAAACAAGGATGACAAACCTCACTGATTTAATAATTACAAAGGATTTAGAATACTATTAAATATGCAAAAATTTCAGTAACAATTCAGAAAACTACGCAAAATTGTCATTTTGTAACAAGCTCAGTAGCAACATTGCTTTTTGTTATGAAATCATGCCATTCCTAGACCAATTTGGTTTTCAGATGCCAGTTTCACAATACAGATATTTTCCTTACAGAACTCTCCCAAAGATTGATTCAAAACAAACCTAACCTCTTTAAGCAGCCCTGAAACTTGAGGCATAAGAGTCACCATTCAAGACAAAAAGCAACAGTGCATAGTGTTAATTGAAATTTCCTCTAAGTATGTTTTAGCCCACCTCCATTGTCTAAGGAATTCAGTCAGAGATGAGAACACAGCATGTTGTACATTTTGCTTCAGTCCTGCATGTTGCAATATGCAGGGTCTGTATTATATTTAAAAAAAAAAAAACAAAACAAATTAATGCAATTCAATTTTTTTCAATGGAGCACATTACCTTTCATGAAACAGATGCGGGATTCAGGGAGCTTCTTCGTCAGGCGACCCATGAAGAACTTGCTGCCAAAATCCTCTGCACGAATGAAGGCGCCATATTTCAAGAACCCAACCTCATAAGGGGTGAACTCCACCCATTCTGCAGAGGCACAAAATGAACTTTTAAATCCCAATCCTATCCCTATCTCCCTGCAGGAAGGGCTCTGAAATGACATGGAAGCAACTGCAAGATAAACCCTATCAGCAGGGTGATTACAGACTGGCCTTCCTCAGAGTAAGGAGTAATCATTCAGCTGGTTTCAGCTGCTCACTCAGTAATGTTTCCTAGACTTGTTCATTCAGAACTTTCCAACAGGCCTTTCCAGATAGGACATAAATGAAGTTTATATCAAAAGGGGTCAGCCTAAATTACACCACATGTGAAGCTAAGGCTTTGACTTGTGAGTGCCTTCGCTGTCCTTAAGTACCTCCCCAAGATTTCTCCTGCCCCATAGAAGATGGGTTCCTCCCCGAGCCTAGGCACAAAGACTAGAAATGGAAAAGGAAGAGGAAGTTAAGGAGGAAAGGGAACTGTTTATGAATGCTATGATTCAGCAGTGCAACGGGTTACAGGACATGCAGTAACTGATAATGCAGATCATTTGAACAGATAGAGCTCAATTTTGCTGTCACCTTTGAACTCCGAAAGGCTGTAGTCTTCTTTGATGTTGAGGATCATGTAGATAGGTAAGGGATTCTGACCCTGACTCAATGCCTGTTGCTCATCTGAGAGCTTGTGGTTGTTTTTCTGTGAATTGACCAGAAACAGAGAAAGAGCAAAACCAAGGGACTTGCTTGACGTGGTGCATGGGCTTTCAAGATTACAGCAAAATAAATACTTGTTTACATTTTAATTTTCTTATTCTGTTCACTCATTTTGTGTCCATATTTTTTTTTAACGATGGAGTAATTTAAGCATTTACATATCCGCATAAGCTTATTTAATTACAGGTGAGCTGTAGGACACTCTGTGGTACAATGGTCTCTCTTCTTTCCCAGTAAATGCATTCACTTTACATGGACTATTCATGTTCTCACAGGGAGGAACAGAGGAACAAAAATCAAGAGCAGGACTCCGCTGTTAGGTGTTCAGATACCCATACAGCTAGGAGGAGACATAGGTTTTCTGCTTTACAGAATACACCTCGGGCTGCTAATTATGTGATGACAGATATGTGGGGACAAATCCCCTTTGTTAGTCAGCAGAAACCATCTGCTGGATAATGCTAGCATGCTCACAGGTTATAGCATCTGTCCCTGGACCTTTATTTTTCATACAACAGTATTTAGTAGCTGTTAAGGAAAACACAGACATTACCCCATCACTTAATGCTTTTTCCAGCAGAAGCCCCCAAAAGTCAACACTAGAGATCTGGTATCCCTCTTGCTTCCGCAGTTTTAGCTCCTTGTCATAGTACTTCAGGCTCTCCAGAGAAAAGCAGCTTAACTTGCACTTGGTCATATGCCTGCGGACTTCACTAATTGGTCTGGACAGATCCTTGCGTGACCAGTCAGCATTCTGATACAAATGTGACAAGGTCCTGTGGAAAAGAAAGGAAGTATTTTGTCATATGCTCAAGATGCTTAATACTTTATAGACTTGGATTTAAGGATCATATCAAATGAACTAGATGTTAATTAAAAACATCCTTCAGTCTCAGTTTATTGTTGAAGAGAAAGGTAGTATTTTTTTATTTAGAGGAACCCTCCAAATCACTAGTGAAACCTGAGGACTTGAAAAAAGTCCCTCCATGCTATGAAGGTTTATGCACAAGGTTGTGATCTGCACCAGAATCATTCATTGGGAAAAATCCTAGAGATGAAGCAAAGGGTCAAGGAAAACATTGTTTGCCATAAACAGTGCCTAGGCCATATGCTGGCTTAGGCAATATGTTCCACATGCAGTGATAAAAAGCTCAAGGCTGAAGTAGGACACCGTCCCTTATCAAAATGAAAAGAATAAAACTCTCACACGGAAGACTATAGAGGTGATGAACGATGTCATTGTTCAGGATCTCCTTACCATGTTGAACCAGATGACCCAGTGATGTATGAAATAGCATCTAAGAGATCCAGTTTCTGAAGACCCAACAGGTTGCCTAACAGAGATGTCAGTGCCCGGCTGCCACCTCCTGTTGTCATGACTGCTACAACTGGTACCTGTTTAAACATCAACAGAGTAGCGGTAAGCAACAACTTAGTTTATACCAGTGTATGTGATCAGACCTGAGTGAACTGCAACATTTCTGAGCAACAAGAAACTTCAACATTTCCTCATTTCCCTAAGCAGGGGAGAAAAAGATGAAAACCTGGTATTTAGCACCAAAAAAAAAAACCTATACATTTTGATTTTAAATTGTTACAAGCTGGCTTATCAATACAGCTCAAAACTTGTTGTTTCAAGTCATTTCAGTACAAGACAGTATTTTCCTTAGAAGAGCATGGTCTCATGAAAGCTCTGTTTTGAGAATAAGCAGAGCTCATCCTCTTTATAAGTCAAGTATAACGACTACATTACATTTCATATAAAGTACAATTGCAACGATGAACCTTGAAGTCTAATTACATGGAAATTTAAATTTTGTTACAGGGAGACAGATTCCTCCAAGAAACCCACTGAGAGAAGAGGAGCCAAATGACATTTCCCAGACACATTTCCAGACAATTGCATGAAGGAAATACTCAGCAGTGACCTGATTCAAATCAAGCATTTCATAATACTCTGATTTGGGTTTACCTGACTACTAGAAAACATTCGCTTGTTGGAAAACCTGAAATGAGTAATTAGAAGTACTTCCCTTACAAAACTCTTATACTTAAGAAATTCCATTTTTTCCACTGAAACTAGCATGCTAGAAAGAAACAATATACTGATGTGATCAGTTTGTGAGAAGGGATTTCAATTATAGCACCCAAAGCCATTGTGTCTTATAATGTTTAGTATGCCTTCAGTCCAGCTATCCCAAAGGGAAAAGTACAGGTGAAAAAAACACAAACAACTTTCAAAATGAAAACTGTTTCTTAAGTGCTTTATCACAGACCATGTTCCTTCCCTAAAGCACCAACCATCCACATGCCAGCACGGACATGAACAAATACAAACCCTAACTGAGTCAGACAGACGAGAGAAAAATGTTGAATGTCTTTGTGCTGTTAGAGTGACAATACAGCTGAGATGTTGAGCACCAGAGGAGAAAGTCTGTGATAAGAAACACTCTCATCAGTGTTATGTGTCACTTTAACTGTCAAGGTTTCCCACTCCAAAATACAGTAATACCTTATGGGCCCTCAGTGACTGAATGCTCAGCTGAGTGTAGTACTATCCCTGCCTATAATTCACAGATAAAAAGAAATAAGGCAGTGGAAAAATGCTTATTTATGGCATTATGTTTTCTGAGCAAATGTGAAGGAAGTGGGTTTGATGCTGCCCGTGCTCTCACACCTGTTTCATCTAAACATTTCTTGATGCTTTACATGGGGCACTGAATACAGCAGGGATGGTTAAGGAACAATACACAAATAGCTCCAAGCAAACACATTCCTGTTACACAGCATGGTCCAGTCCCTCTAGTGCTTCCCTCACCTCATGGTCTTGTAGGTCTTGCTCTAAGTGGAGTGCTTTTTTCAGTGTAGAAGCCACAAACTTCCTCCGTTTCTGTAGGAAATTTTTCTCCTCCGTACAGAGATCAAAATCCAAGCGAACATCTAAGTTTCTTGACCTCAAGCAAAGCCCAGGGTTAAATAGGATGTGCATGATCACTTACAGTTAATGTCTGAACCTGTGCTTACAAGTCGGATACGCTACTATTAGGCTTAGAAAAGCTGCTATTGTGGCCCCACAAAAGCAGATCACATAAAGCATAGACAAGGTAGAGAAAAGGCTCAGAAAGTGAAAAAGTTGTAAATTCTTACAGAAAAAAAAAAAAGTTTATTGCTACACTGATTTTCAAGAAGTCTCTAACATAAATACTGCAATCCATGTAGAGATACTATAAACAACAAAATATTTATGATTTGTTCTCTGAAGACCTCCAGGTTTTATATATACACATACTCAGCATTCTTTACAAGTAAGACAAGTGAGATATAAACACATATTTTTCTAAATTCATAGCTCCATGGATCGTGTAGCCAGAAAATATTATTATCCCCACATAAACTGAATTTTAGCAAAGTAGCATAACAGGAAATTTCACCAAGCACAGTTAACAAAGTCCACCTGCTGGACATGGTAACTAACAGGGGTAAATATAATCATTGACTAAATACTTTCTCCCTTAGTTACAGCAAAAGATAAGAATGCAAAAAAGCTGGACAGCATCTTTGTTTTCATAACCACAAAACCCAAAGACAAAATTTCTTACCAATCATTTGACTTCACATGTAAATTGATTGTTTCATCCTAGAAAAAAAGAAAAAAGGCAACAAAACCAAACAAAACATAATATAAGCACTGGAGATTATTTTATCATGTCTTTCTTTATGCCTTGAAGCCCTTCAATTTTTCTAAGAGCCATGTTGGAGCAACAAAGCCATAATAATCAGAAAATTCATCCTGTTTTTAAAACTCCTCCAAGATACAAAGAGACAGTAAAAACAAGCACCAGCTCTGCAAGTCTGGCCCATCTTGCCTTATCATTTGCATTTACTCTGACTTGCATTAGTCCCCTTGAGCTGGTCACAGAAATCCCTTTGTCAAATGTTTGGCTGTGGTTTTTGGTTCTACTTGGCTCATATGAAATGTACCAGTCCATAACCCTCTCTGGTCATGTCATGTAAGGAATGTAAGGGCTCTAGTGGTTATATATCTAAAATCCTAGTTCACACTGATCTAAATAACTCATGCCCATTGTTCTTTGGTCCATAGCTTCACATTTATTCTAAAAAGGTGGTATCAATCACCTTTGCTACCGTTACTTTCTCCTTGAAGGGAAGTGAATCCAGAGGAATAGTGAGGGATGCATGGCAGTCTTTTTTCTCATCACCTGAGGTACACTGAAAAATAAATTGTAATGTAGAAAAATACTTCATGTATATACCACAAAACAAAGCACTGTCACCAACTTGTTTTTTCAAATGGGGTCACTGTCCATCAGTTACCAGGTTGGCATCTAGTATTTAGGGGTCTTAGGGGGTGCAAGGCTCTCCTAGAGCAGAAGATCACAAAAGATAGCTTTTAATTAAAAACTCAAATTCTTTCCATTTGCCTTAGTCAAGTATGGAAAACCATGAGTTTATTCTGCTTACTCAAGCTAATGATCACATACCAAGCAGAAATGAGATGGCTTCTTTGCTAGAGCCACATGCAGCTCTGACAGGCTGTACTTGATGTAATGGAACTTCATGGGCTCTGTAGGTTTCTGTGAAGACCCCAGTGACAGGGCCTGGCTCCCTTCATAGGATCCCTTCACTGAAAACAAGAAGTCTTTTTCTAAAACAAAACAAAACACACACACACAAAACAAAACAAAACAAAAAACAAACAAACAAACAAAAAACAAACAAAAGAAGAAACCATACAGACAAGTTAAAGTTAATGAAGTTAATGACTGTGGTCATTCAGAAGTTGTTGCTTTTATATACAAAACATTCAACAATGCTTTAAAGCTCTCAGAATCTATTTATCCAATAAGAAAACATTAGAGGAAGAATAAGAAAAAAAGGAAAAAGGAAAAAAAAGAGCTTATGAAACAGACATAGATGTTTTAAAAACAGGCATACAGGCATATTGGGCAAAATGTAGATTTTTAATATAGAAATATATATTTACTTCTATTTTACAGCATAATAGGATTATCACTCTAATCATTCACACTAATTACAAAATCCAGGTTTTGTAGCTATTTAGCATAGATACTCTGCAATTGCTGGGTCTGTGATCTTGTACATACTCATAACCATTCACTTACTGTGCTCTAATTGTAAGAACAAAGTAGGAAAATTACCAGGTAAGAAAATAACAAGGAAATTACAAATTTTCAGTTTATCATAAAATAAGATTTTATTGTTTCTAGTTTAGAGTCTAACCTGAAGGTTCTTTCTTCACCTGTCTATTGTCCACCAGAACTTCCAAGCAGGAAATTTCACGAGACTGTAGCAGAGATGAACGATGAGAGAATTAAGTATACAAAACATGCCATATCTGAGTCACTGCTACCAGTCTCTTGTCACCTGGGTCCCTGGAGTATGGAAAACTCTTCAGCCTGTTATTGTTAGGCTGATAAGAGAAAGACCTTGGCACTCCAAAGATATGCCAGGTTTCAGCCAAAGGAAAAATGGCTGTAGTGCTGTGGTCCACCCATGGGGACAGGGCTGGGAAGGGAGAGAAAATAACAGGGGAGGGAATAGGAGTGTGCTGAGGTCTCCTGAGGGTAGACTGATCATAGGGCTGTCCTTGCAGCCCTGCTTGGGTGAATCTGGACAGATAAGCGCTATCTCCTCTGAATAGTGAGTTAGGGGCAGTCGAGAAAGCAACTTCCTTATCCTCCTACGGAGGTGTGGAAAACAGGGTGGATGTGAGGGGGTCCCAAGAGAAGTCTCCAGAGGGAATGACACAGAGGCTGTGAGTCAATGAAAGGGCACACTTCTGGTTTCATCAAGAGGCCTGCTATCAGCTGCTGGTTGTGGACAGGACTCTGGATGTCCCCAGTGTCTGTGTTCATTCTTTCCTAATCCACCCTCCCACTGGAAGCAGCACAACAAGATGACTGCCAGAGTCCAACCTTTCATCACCCTCCCCTTCAGCCTTGTCTAGAGCGTGGTGTTGGGGCAACCATCAGATTCACCACTCCCATCACTATCATGAAAACAAGCATAGAAGAGAAAGAGTTTTAAATTACCACTAATACACCATTAGTGACAAGCTTTTCAGGAGGGACTGGACTGAAAGAGAGGAAAACAATTGCAATCAGAACTAATATGACCTAAATTATTTCTTAAATGAACACCAAGGAATAACATTTTCTTTAAAGGTTGCTTTGTCCAGCATAGTCTCAAATATGTCACACATTTTTAATTTTGGGAGACATCTAAAATAAGCCTTCCTAATTCTTTCTAAAGATAATGGCTGCAGTTCTTATTAACCTTCTCTCTCCCAGCAAATAATGGGATAAATTAGTATCCAAGATGATTCGTGGTAGGTAAAGAACACAATGTCTTAGCCAGTATGCAACTAACTTGGTGAACATCAGCTGTTGCTGTGATGCTGAGCATTTTAAACTATATTATACCAAATGCTAACGTGTTTGGTGGCTTGTTTTGCAAAGGACAGTTCTTTGATCCTTGTGTTTTACTCACATGCTCTCAGATGCAAACTCAACCTCCAGCACCTCTTGTGTCTGTAATATATTAATTTGTTATAAACATTTGAATTAATTCATTTTCTTATTAGCTATGCTTAATAACTATTCCAGCTCCTGAAACAGCTCATAAAAATTAGCTCTTAAATTAAATCTATCTCCTGCTCAGATGACTGAAAGCATACAAGTTAGAGTTATTTTGAAAAGTATTCTCCCTCCTCCATTAACCATCAGTCCCCAGGCTGACTGCACATGTCCATTCAGTGGTGAGGCAGAGTAAAAGGTAATGCTCAGTCCTAAGCCTGCAAGACCTGTTAGCTTAGAACTGTCTAAAGCCTTCTTTTTTTCTGGGTAACATTATCACAAGACTGATGCTGTTGGATAGCAGAAGGCTTTCTCAATCATTCTGATTAAAAGGTCTCCTATAATGCAGGTAATGCATTGACCAATTACCAGACAAGTTAATATAGACTATCTGCCAATATAACTGTAGATCTGAATACCAGTACACAACTTAGAAGTCAGCGAAACAGCAAATCTATTCAAGTATCTAAATCGGACATCCAGGCCCCATACTGGAGCCATCATGTATGCACTCAGACACACTGAAGTAATGAGACAGTTACAGTAATTGGCCATCAGTGGGTTTTAGTACCTCAGCATGGATCTTTTTGTTATATTCAGGTATACACAAAAGAATTACTGGGAAAAATATCACTTTTTTAAATGAAAACTCCTACATCTATTCCAGAGTATGCCCAAACTCACAAGTGCTTGTCTCAGGAAATGAAATAGAGAAACATTGTGCAACAGTGATTCAGTCTTTTATCTCAAACTAAACCTATTTGAGTAACAGAGTTAAGAAAGGGGGGGATGGAACTCTGATGTCAGAAAAACCCTGATAAGAGGTTTAAACAACTAACAACACCCTTCAGGTTTACATCCAAGGTAGGAAGGTAAACATTGTTTGCACTGATGAAAAAGATTTGGAAGGTATTGTACTGGATACATTAAGTGCAAAACGATGGGAAATAAACCCACCTACAATGGCTTTAGAAGAACTTATTTAGGAGGTAATACCAAAAAAATTATTTCCTTTCTGTGGCCAAGGCAGTTTTATTCCTCACCTTTGGATTTAGCTGAAAAGTCAAGCAAACAGTTTCTCCAAGCTGGATTTTAGCCACATCAAAGAGGACAGTGAAGAGGAGTTCATCTTTTGTGATTCCATTTTCATCATAGCCTTTTAGCTCAAGAATATTCTGTGAACAGAGGTACAGGATTAGAAAGATCTCTATTTTGAGATCTTACAGAGGCACACAATGACATGCTCAGCATGTTAAGGAAGACAGAGGAAAGATGGGGAGAAGTCAGAGAACATGAACAATCTTTTCATCCACACAGAGCTAAAGAAAGATATTCTGATCATAACATAGTTGGGTTCATTGCTGATTTTCCACAACAGAGTAATTTAAATGACAAAAGCTAGTAGAATCATTGAATATGTAGCTCTCATATTGAAAAACATATCTGACCTGTAATTTGGTTTAACATCACTGCTTTTCCCTGAATTGTAGGAAAGCATCTAATGGTCAGGACTTTATTGATATTGGTTAAAAAACCAAACACTTAAAAACGATTAGATATAAGCAGTGATTAAAATACTTTAAAGAAGCACCATATACCTGAGGCATGGTTGCAAAATTATATCCTGCAAATTATTAAATAGATCACACAGAGATAATTAGCGTAAGATCCACAGAAAACGATACATGTTTGTTAAATTGGTGACAAAATGCACAGAAAGCATCAGAAAGCAGGTCTATTTCCTATATCTTACACCTCAGTCTCTTCCTCCCCCTTCTCTGTCACCTGCCTGTATGGATGGACAGGAGGGGTAACAGCCCTTGCTTTGCCTGGTTGGTAGCTGCATATGGGCTGGCTCAGAAGTGCCTCACAGAGTACTGAGCAAAATAATATTCACAGCTGTTCTCTCAGTGGGGAAATAATTTAGGCCTATCTCCATATATTCAGCAACTCATTTTCATGTAAATTACAGGGATCTCTTATCTCAGAGATTCTTACTTGTCCATCAGATTTAACTGCAACTTGCTAAGAGGTTCCACCTTTATTAAAGGCAAACAGGCACATGGCCTCACACAAGAACATGCGCACGCACAAAAAGAAAAAGTGGGCGTGTGATCTTTTTTGCCTTAAAGTTCATAATAGATCACACAAAGGTCCATAACTAAATCTGAATAGTGATTGAATATACAAATACACTGAAATAAAGATGATCCAGAATCCAAGTATTCAATTTTGAGATCTATCATTTCTGTAAGGAACCAGTAAGTGAGATATGTCAAGCTTCGATGAACTTGAGCTTGCAGTTTGCTGCCAGAAGACAGACAGACTGCTGCCCTTTAAGACCATATATTTAAGTGTGTGATCACTGTGCAATTACTGTGCTTCAGACAGAAAAAACAATTCTCTTTGGGGCTGAGAGGGTCAGCAGTGGGTTTCTGTCCACCATGCTCGGTAAGAGAAACATACTGACAAGAGGCAGAGAGAAGCAACCACAGCAGCTTGATAGTTGACAGGCCATCCATAAAAAGCCTGTGAAGCATTATGGCATGTGATGGAGGGAATATGCTTAAAAGCAACGGGTTGCCGTTTGTAGAAGGTAGGCTTACAATGAAGAGTGGATTGGTTTTCCTAGCTGTGATACTCCAGAAGGCTGTTGTCCTTCTTTGGGTAAAATGGGTGATTATTTTCTTAGTGATCAACTTATTTGAAGTCCTTCAGTTTCTCCCAGCTAGCCAGGATGAGTGTGCACAGGGTGCTGACAGGCTGAGGGAGATCTCCGGCTGCACTTCTGGATGCTGCGTGGGAAGCAACCAGGGCTGTCTGGGCAGTTCACTGTTTCTATCCACTCCTGACAGAGGATGTGAGGGCAGCATCACTGGGAGCCAGGCACTGAGCAGAGACAGCCCTCAGTGGGGTCCTCTGCCACCAGCACTGGGCAGGATGGACCTCCTGCAGCTGGGGGAGTGCTGCCCACAGCACCAGCCCAGGAAGCCCTTCCTCGTAGACTGTGCATCAAAACATCAAAACAGTAAACACTCCCATTCCTAATGGGAACCAGTTCTAATTACCCAAACAAAGTTTTTCTCTTCCACAGTGACAGTGTATTATATGATTTTACTGAGCTGTGTCTCCCATTACTTAGGAAGGTGAATATCTCAATACACAAGACAGGCACATAGAAAATAACCAGATCAGCAGACTCTGGCTCTGTACAGAGACTACTGAGTAGAGCAATTACAGCGTATGTGGAGAAACCTCTGAGACCCTTAACTTAGTCTGTTGAACACAGACAGCCCAAGGCAGCAGTGACAGACATGCCAAAGCACTTTGGCTGTCCCAGATCCCCAGGACATATTTTGTGGAGCCCACAATGAAGCCACAGCACCCACCACCACACACTGCTGTTGCCACACACTGAAAATTATTTGGGCTAATGCCACATGTCTTGTCTCCTTCTGCAAACTTATTACAAAGGAAACAAAAGGTTTTCCCATACACTACTTCATGAAGGATGAGTTCGAGCAGCTTGCTGTGGCCAAGATGTTTTTCAGCCGTTAGAGGTGATACTGCATTTTTGAAAGACCTTTCATTCGCAAACCATTGCAAGGAGCAGGTGTTCTGGTGCAAGAGTTGCAGATGAGCAGGTGTTTGTTCCCATACTGCAATATTTGTCCCTTGTCTTTTGCCTCCCTGAAAAAACCTGCAGGGCTCAATAAAATTGTGCCTTACTGGTATTTTGAAGGAAGTTGGAATTTTATTAACTCTGCAGGGAGTTAAAAAAACACTTACGCTGGGTGTAAGCCACAAATGGGCAGATGTGTTAAAGCCAAAAGCCATACAAAACAGGACCAGTACCATCTAACTCTGTGAAAGGAAGCCTGAGAACCTGCATCATGGGCAACTTCTGCAGACAAAGGCAAGAGGGGTTGTTCCCTGGAAACCCTCTGGTGTAGCAAGTGAGTTATTTTGAATGCTCTTTTGGAGAAGTTTTTCAATGCTCTAGAGAGCCTGGGGACTGGCTTGTTGATGTGGCACTTCATAAATATGCTCTTGTCCTACTCTGCCACCAGCACTAGGAAATGAAGGGTGCAAGTTGTAAAGCAAAGTTTGATCAACCCAGGTGTGAAGTGATCTTGGTTTACTTTGCCTATCACTGACCTTTGCAGATTCCTAGACTCTGATGTTGATGCTGTCTTTTTTAGGGAATGGGTAGTGGGACTTGCAAACCTTCTTAAGCATTTATCACCATGATAAAATCTCAGCTGGTCTTCTTTTGCAAACTTTAACTTTTGATTTATGATTTTTTTGTTTTTATTGCAGATTGTTCTGAAGGAACACACAAAAAAATGACAGCACTGGGATGCTTCCAGTACTTCCCTCATACATGCCTTTCATGCTGTTCCATTTACTCTGAAACTCTCATTTTCATTCTTGAAAAGCATTGATTTAAAAAAAGAAAAAAATAAGAGTGATAGAGATGTTATAAATAGGTGTAAAATATCTTATTGTTTATATATCAGAAAATAATATTTAATTTTGCTGCTGCAAATCCCCTTACCCATATCCTTGTAGTCCCCACACATATTTACTTTTACAGTACCCTACATATTAATCACACGAGATCTCTGCCCCAAAGGAAAACTAAATGTACTCTGCAACTTACTTTTACTTGACTCTGGATCCTGAAGCAAAATGTTTCATTCCACACTGGATCTTTGCAGTTCTTGATGGTTTTGGTCCGGACAGTCTCAGAGGTAGCAGTGGGCAAGGACAGGCTTACATAGCAATCAGTTTGACTAACTGTATTTGAAAAGATATATTGTAACTAGCAAATACTGTAAATATCTCAGCTCACAGCTGAGATATCTGTACAGATAGCAAGATGCCAAAAGTAGGTATTGTTTCTGTTACTTTTCTTACAGGTCCTTTATTCAATAGCACTCACTACTTTCTGTTCCTTCCTGAAGGTGGAACCTTTGGTCATTGATAGAGATTCAAAAAAGCTACTGCAATAAAGATAATTGGTAAGAAAAAAATACGCACAGCTAGTTTTACTTAACAAAACCCATTGTTGGCATGTCCCCTGTTTGTTGCAAATCATCAGATCTCTGTGATGGAGAAGAAAAAGCTTTACATTTAAGAGAATCTTTTAAAAAGGTCAAATATTTATTTAACTCCCTGAGCATTTAGACAAGGGTCTAACTACATCCTTCACACTTGAGATGGGAACAGAAGAGTTAAAGAGGGTCTGGGTACAAAGGATCTCCCCTCTCTTGTTTGCTGTCCCCAAATAGCTGTAGCCCAATCCATGTAATGAGCCAACTGTCTCACCCAAGATGCGATCACATCCCTTCATTGTCAACAAATATGCAAAAATAGCACTTCACTTATATCTTACTGATTTAAATTGAGCCTTGATAGGGAAGAAACTTCTAATTTCTGAGAAGGTTGCACAGTCAACTACAAGTATGGCATTAAATTTCATAATACATGGGGGCTGCTTTGGGTGGGCTCTCAGGAACCACTCCCAGCCCCAAGCTGGGGCAAACACCCTCCCTGCTGGGTGAGCAAAGCCATGCTGAGCACTGCCACAGGATGTTGATGAGTTGTCTCTTGTGGATTCCCAGAGTTTATGGGTGAGAGGCAGGTTGGGTACTTGCATGTCTGCACACCTAACCTTCCTTTTGTGTGCTGACCTGATGTATGTAGAGTACTTAGTGGTTAGGATGGATTTTTTTAGCAGGAAGCAGCGCTGGGCATCTGCTCCTAAGTGCATAAAAGAGTTGATGTCTCACGAACCTGTGGTAATAAACTAGGACCCTGAAAGTACAGTGATGAGTTGTCCACCCTTTCCAGCCTTCCACTTGGAGCAAATCTGCTCTCCTTCAGTCCTGTGCACTGTTTGCTCTTTTTTATAGACAACAGACATTCCTTTTGTCTGCTGGGAAACTACATCTGACTCTAATGCCTCCAGCTCTAAAAATTTGGTCTGTAATCACAGTAACAGGTCAGATTTTGGTGTAATAACAGGCAGTTTGGTACTGTGGGATACATGCTGAGAGGCTGCATGTCCAAGTGGGTAACCTGCTGGAAAAAGTCTCATGACATGTTGACTCCCATCACAGCTCTGCTCCAGGCTGTTGAGTCATTTTGGGCAGTTGCTTACATTTAAATCTCGCATCTCTATCTGCATTTTCCCATCAATGAAGCAGTAATAATGATCCTTTCCTCTTTTGTAATCTGCTTTGACATCCCATGATTAAAAAAATTATATAAAAATTAACTACTGTTATTAATATTTCCACATGACCCACAAGACGAGAGTGCCTTATCAGTAATTATGTTCTTCTTTCTCTAACAGTCTCTTGGTTCTTATTCCACACTTTCTTTAAACTTGTGGTATAACCCACATGGCAATGAACGGGTGTTGCTTAAAGCAATTTGTGCAATCAGATTAGATAAGATTTATCTCTCGAGCCCTCTGATACTGTCTGAACATGAAATGTCTTCCAGTTTTTCAGCATGCATTTGATATTTTCCCCCTTACTGTCCATAGCAGAGAATAAATTACATTAATATCACACATGCAGAAATCTATAATTCTTGCAAGTAATATTAGGATATTTTTGGACTAATTAATGAAATTTAAAAATGCAGAGTATGTGCAATGTACCCGTAGATAATTTTTTTTTTTTGGTAAAGGAAGTGATATAGCAATTTCTTTAGCTCTCTTCCCCACAAGATTTTCTACAATTCTTCCATTAATTTTTAACATTTGAAAAAAAAAGATATGCACAATTACAAAAATTTGCACAATTACTTCCTCAGATGGTGCCAGAGAAGCAGTTAAGAGTAAGAATATCTCTTTCTTCAGCAACTGTATTTGTCAGTTATGGACTACAGATGTATGTGTGACTTAATTAAATTTATTAATTTGTGGTCTGGGATATCTCTGTTATACATACTAGCTATGAAGCCTGATTTAGAAGACAGGCATCTGGTATTTTCAAAGTATCAAAGAAGCTCTAAACTTTGGATTTATAATCTTGTACCTAGATAGAGCTGTGGTGGGGTCTCTATTCAGTCCTTCATCCTCTCTGAAAATAAAAGGCCAATAGCCAACTTGGGAAGTTGGTGAGTTCACCCTTAGTAAGAGTAAAACCAAAGTCTCACAACCTGATAATCAACATGTAACACTAGCTCAGTTAGCAAGCAGCAAGGCCTCAGTCTCAATATAACCCAAGACAAGAATGAAGATAAAGACAAAGGTATTTAAATCTGAAAACAAGCAGTTGCAGCCAGACCACTGCATGAAGAATAACAATTTATGTCCCAGAACTATAATGCTGCAGGACTTATTTGATAATTTATATATACACAATGCGGATTAGATAAATTTTGGACCAGATCCCAAATGTACGATCTTAAATGGAAGTGCAGGTGGTGAGATCACTTTGCATATCCTCCCAGCCCTGGACAGGAGCAAGTGGATGCTCAGTGTCTTCCATGTTGCAGTTCTTTTCCACTTTCTTCCTCCCTCCACTGTAAAAGGCTTTAATTATTACCAGCTACTAAAATTAAATATGTCCAGACTGAAGAGGATTGGACTTAGCCTGGCATATGAGAAAGAGATGAAAGAATTGAGTTTGCTAATTCAACAACAACAAAAAAAAAGAAGACTGTCAAATAACATGGTAATAGTCAGTTCTGTAATGTCCAAAGAGGACAATGATCTGTGGCTCTGTGTGGCCACAGGGAAATAAACAGAGACTCCAGCTCTAAGAGACTTCGTTCTAGTGAAAGAGATTTTATAAATTTTCTAGGTAACTAATTTCAGAGAGCATTGATACCCAGATGTGAATAAAAGAGTGACAGGCAAGGTAAACTTGATCTTGCTTCAGGAAAAGAGGACCAGCCCAGACGAACCTACAAGGTGTTACATGGAATTGCTGCCACATGATGCCCATGTTTATGCTGAAAGGCAATCAACAGGATAATCACATCACATCAATTACATTGCATAGGAACCAGCTAACCGGTCTTCCTGTCGGTCTTGACTGTCAGGGAAGGAAGTGATAGGATATTCTTACATTGCACACCAGCCCAAGAGATCGATTCCCAGATATCTGGGCGCTGTCTCCAAAACAACTCCAAACCACCTTCTTTGACACATATAAAGTAAGACACTAAGTTCACTGGAAAGGTTGCCACCTTTCCTTTCCAAACACATATAATGTCTGAGTGATAAGGCCTAAAACCACACCTAGAGCCTCTGTGTGCCATCCCAGTATAACTGACAAAAGGAAACAATACAAAAAGCAGCACAATGCAATGCAGAGAAGCCCACAGACAACTGTGCTACAACTCCTATTCACTCCAACTGCTTCATGAAGCAACAGGGTCCAAATTATAATGCCTAAGTGGCATTTTCAGTATGTATAGCTGCTCTTGAAAGATTTATCTATGCTAAAAGAGGCACAGATGTCATTAGACCACCTTTACATATGCTTTCTTTTGGCAAAGTGGAACAGCTTGAAGTCTGTAAATATCAGTCACCATTTCCTGAATTAAATTTTGGACCTACAGGGAATAACACACAGGTGAAGATTACAGTTTGATTATTTGGGTTTATTTTTTTAAGGAGAGAGTTCATTCAGCCTGGATTAAAAGCTTACATTGCACCGATGGTTCAGCCATCTTTTCTCTACAAAGATGTCACCATCAGTTTCCTTCATGTCAAAGCAAGCCACAGATAAACACACAGCCTCCGGACTGCCTTTTATCACATGACTAAAACTAATCCTATTTTCACAGTGAAATTAGATTAGCTCATTTTCTTGCTGGAGTCCTCTAGGACTCCCAACTGATCGAGCAGTCTACAGCAACTTTCCTGAAAGTACGAATGAACAAAAGCATTAATAATAGATATATCTGACTTATAAGGAATATTTATACCCAACACCCCTTTTATCTAGTTTTCATTCTTGAACTCAAGGCAAACTCTAAAAAAAAAAAGATAGTCGAGACTGGTCCTGAACAATTAGGAAAATATTAATACCTTTGCCAAGAAGACATTCAAAAAGATTGCCATTTTTGTAGAAGAATATGATGTCAGCACCAACATGTGCGAGTGAATCTTACTTTCAGCCTTCTCTGGCTACTACCACAGTCCTGCTGAGGACACAATCATACGAAGGGCACAAGAGAAAAGCCACAGCCTCACATGAACACTCTCACGTGTCTTTTCAGGAATACAGACTATCACAGCCATGTTAAATCTAGCCTCTTTACTTTACGTTGGCTTCACACATAATAGCAAATCACATCTGGGTTCTTGGTCTTTATCTTCAAGGTGACCAATGTCCTGGTTCAGCATAAAGGTTGCCTGAAGCTCCTCTCTGGAGACCATCACTGAAAAGGGTCCTCAAGCTGTGTGAAGTTTGCCTGTGGGAAAGTCTTTCCCTGTCACTGCTCTGAGTCTCCAGAATAAACCTCCATGGGGCCTAAGACATACCACAGGCCTTATTGCATCATGCTGTTAGCAAACAGCTCACCTCAGCAGCATTCACTTTGGTGCATGTGAAAGAACACTAAGAGAACACTGATGCATAAACCAAAACAGGTCTCTGCTCAGAGATTATGGGAAATAATGAATCACTGATTACAGATATCAGTCACACTAATTAATGCATAACCAGATGACCTGCAGATAACTGCTGTCTTGATGAAACTGGAACAACCAGGACAAAACTAGAACAGACTCTGCAGGTTCTTTTATAGCGTATAAGAAAATCTATTGGGAATCAATGAACAAAAATGCATTTACATGTATTTTTCATAATAAAATACCAAAGATGAGAAGTTGTACCTTCCTTTCAAAGGAAAACTTTAAAAATCCTGAGGTAAAACCTGCAATAAGTAAATGTCAGTTATCAATCTTCATATTATTTATGAAGTTCTTTCAATGTCCAAATAACAACAAATAGTACTACTGTAAAAACAGATCTGCTGATCAATTTGTGGTTACTGTTCAGTGTCAAGTAAAGTATACTTTGGTTTAAAGCCAACACAACAGTAAGCAGGATATAGAGTAAAATATGGTCCTTATCAAGGATGATTAAAACACCATTGTACAATAACTTTAAAGAAGATGCAGGAGACTGTAATTGTGGAAAAAGGCAATACTCATCTTACTTTCTGAAGTAGTGAGAAGGTGTTACACATCTCAGCTCAAGGAAATTTGTACATACAGAAAGCCTGTTCAAAAATCAAAGCATGTACTTCATCCTTCTCTGTTGGCAGCTGCTGAAGTTGCTTACATACATTTGAAAGGAACTGCATGCTAGTCTTGTGTTATCTGTGTTACTAACACAGTACTGCACTGCATGAAATGTGGCTCAGCTCTTCTAGAAACATCCAGCCAGGTCTGCTAGCACCTTCCAAGTGCAAATTATAAAGTCACATCCTGAGCAGAGTCTACCACTGCCTTTAATGCTGAAAACCAAATGGCAGAGGAGGAGTGAATCACTACACGGGCCTGTGTCATCTCAAAGCACCTTTAAGACAGAGATGAGCCTAACATTTACCTAAGGTTCTTTACTCCTTTTACCAATCTTTCAGCCAGCCATTGGTTCATTCTCCTAATGCCCCTGTGAGGGTCCTAATGCCCTTGTTGAAGTCCTTGCTTTAGAGATGAGAATTTAAGGTTTTGAGGAAACTCATCCTCTCCAAGGTTAGACCAAGAATCTGAAGGTCATGGGGGAGCAATGCACATAATACCCTTGACTGCCAGAAGAGATTTTTGTTCTTGTACCCGGAAGTATACAGAAGCCAACATGGCTGCAAGAAGATGCATGTGTACCTACTTATAATCCACTGATACCTAGCAGTAGAGATGCAATTATTCCCACAGCTGTAGGGAAGTGGCCTGACCAAGAACCCTAAACAAATAACATATTAATGACCTCCTTGATTATGCATAGCATTGTGCTTTTTAGTGACAGCTTATGCTGCTATCAAGGCACAGAACAGGCTTTTCATCTCCACGCTTCTTACCATGTGTACAATACAGTTGTATAGAGCATAGTATATACTGTATTATATACACTACATTCCATCATTGCCATCAAAGACTTGAGACAGGGAAAAACCTGGAAATAATCTCTTACAATAGAGGACACAAAATATGTAACCTGAGGAAGACTAAGTTTTTGTACGTGTTTAAATGCTAGCAATAAACAGAGGAAGAATGAGAGCAAACTTGGGTAACATGAGTAGATGAAACCAGAAAGATAGTTGAATAGAAAGGAACAGAGGTTGTTAAGAACTGCAGGTGTCAAGTTGATTCCCTTAATATTCACTGAGATTATCCAGTCATTTGTTACTCATATTATTAACTGTGGTTATGACTTTGTTATTATAAACATCATTCAGGACTAGGGCTCCATTTTGAAAGCTACTTTAGTAGTTATGCAACCAGATCTTGATCTAATCAGCTTACAATTACAGTAAGAAAAGCCCCACTTCAGGATATGACACCACAGGGAGGAGCTTCTGGTGATTAACAGTTGCTTTTATACCTGTTCATTTCAGTTTCTTAACGAGTTAGGAAATCCTTGTTTACAGTCCTTGTTGCAACTCGGCAGATATCCACTTAACTCCTCCTCTGTCCTTGTGCAGACTCTTCTTGCCAAGCACTTGTCCTGAGCTGCTTTTTGGATTTCTCTCTGTTAACACAAAGGCAGCCTGTCCAAGCAGCCAGCAGCATCATGAACTTAGATGAGATGTTCTGAAAAGACACCAATGCTCTTTTTCAAAGGATCATGTCCCAGAATTTCTCTCAACCACAGCAAAATCCAGTGACCACGGTCATTTTGATAAGGCAGTGATTTCACCCTAAAGCAAGTGTGCTGTTAGCACTGGTCAGCCCAAGCAGCTGCCTGCTGGTACTTGCCATGCCATCTTTGCATGAAGGCTGCTGCCACCCCCTCACACTGCTGCTATGGTCAGAGGTAAAAGTAAGAACACTTATACACAGCATGGCTTGTTCATGTCTTCAATCTTTCTTTTCCACTCCCAAGAGTTTCCCTTGGAGAACACGGCAATGAAAGGGATTTTCTTGTTGTGATGGTGTTAAAAATGATTTAGGTGATATGAAAAAAAATATTAGTAATACTGCCTTCCAGTATTTAAAATTGATAGGCAGTATAGTATAGAGATGCCCAGATTTAACAAGAAGCAGGTTTAATACTATAGTAAAGACAAGCCTAATGAGAATGATGATTGTGATTAGCTTGTAATACCAAATTAAAAAGTATAAGTGTAGCTGTAGGCCATTTCAGGAAAAGCTTTTTGGAGCCTTGGGCTTTGCTAAACACAAAGCAGGGCAAAGCCCATATAATTTTTAAACTTTTTTTTTTTTTTTTTTTTGGTCTTCTGAAGGTAATACTTCTGTGAAATACATGCACGTAGATGTTAGTTTCTATTTCACTTGTAATGCATGAAACAAACATATTTCTTCCCATAGGTGTCAATTTGCAACACAGATGATACTTGTTTTCCCTCCTGGAAGATGGATGAACTCTGCCATGGAGACAAGGGCCCTGCTAAACCAGCTTTGCCAGCCATGTGAGGCAGCCCATGCCCTGCTGTGACTGCAGCAGCAGCCTCTGGGAAACAGCAACAGGTGTGCTCCACCAGGACCATGCACAGCAAGGCAGAGCTGGGAAGCCATGCTGAACACAAAATCTGTTCTGCAGAATTTGTACAGCATGGGTCTAGTTCTTGTTCTAACTGGCACACAGGGGGTGAAATGCCATGGTGCTTGGCCTGCAGAGAAGTATTTCCATAAAGAAACTCTCCCATAGTTAAATGGTGGAAATGCAGAGCCCCAAATAAAGGTGACTTCAAGGTGTCTATAAAAGTTTCTATGAAGAAATGGGTGTGGAGACTTGAGGATGAAAGCCATGCCCTCTTCCAGTGATCTTGGCTGGCGGACCAGCCCATGGAAACTAATCAATTGTTTTGCAACAACCAATCCCTCCCTCATGTGAGGAGCCTTCTGGAAGTCAATCTCCACTATGTCAGTTGACAGGGAAAGTAAGAGAACATCACAGGAAGCACCTGCATGGCAGGACAAATTTAAGGTCTTTCACAAAACTGAGTTGTGCCACTTATAAGGATAAAGCATTGAGATTGCAGCAAAGGTTTATGTGACATGGAAAACAGAGTCTAGACAAAGACTGTTGTTGATGCATAGAGTTTGTGTAGGTTTAAGTGTAGACTGGAGGTGTTGCTGCATTCTTAGAAAAACTGTATTTGGCCTGGGAAGTTACCAACTCCGAAGTGATCAAAGGCTGGGAGAATACATTGTGCAGAGCACACTGTACACTTCCAGTGTACTCTTGTACTGCTCCTCAGGCAGCTGCCTTTGGCCCCTCTCAAAAACGGGTCAGAAAAAATCTTTGGTTGATCCAGTGTCACTGTTCATGTGCCCTGTGCACTGTAATGGGGGTGCAGGAATGTGGAAGAGACCAGGCACCTCAGCATGTGACTCTTGGTCCTGATGCTGCCAGTGGCTCCCTATTTTGCTGGTGCCTCAAGCTAGCCCTTTTGGATGAGCAATGTTCAGACTATGGGCAACTAAACACTTCTCTCCAAAATCTCCACACACTATGCTATGCAGCTGCAGAGAAATAGCACCATCCAGGCAGCAAATCCAGATTTTGCAGAAATGGTGGGTGCATTTATGAAGGTTTGCAACAGCCATGAAGCTTTTGCAGTTTTAAAGCAAGAGACAGCTGCAGTCATGCAGCAGTTGAAGATAAATTTTCTGTTGTTTTTGGAATAAATAGAAAGGGGCTTTTTTCTCTGTAAAAGCTAACTCTAAATAATATGCAGAAAAGGCATTTTCAGGATAGCCTGAAAAGGACCAGCTTTTCTCACGTAGGCATTTCTGCTGCCCATGCAAGGCAAAGAAGAAAAACAGAAATGTCCATAACTATTTAATTAACAATGTAAGTATATAGACCTCCCTAAAGAATAACACCCAGAAACTGGGCTTGGTGATTTCCTATGACACTGAGAAAGAGCATCTGGGTTTCTGTCCAGTGCAAACTGAGCTGAAAGTAAAACTGTTTAGTGGCCTCTAAGTGCCAAGTATTTTGGGTATGGCAATTAAAAGCAAACACTAGTTTTAACTCAGGAGCCAGATCTCTGATCCACAGACCTCATCAACCACAGAACTCTTGGGAGAGTGGGACAGGGAAAAGCATGCTTCAGTGTTTGTCCTGCCTGAAAGTATTTATTATAGGCCAGTTCTGGAGACATACTGTCAATCCAGATGAAACTTTGGTCTGGTATCACTATTCTTACAACTTTTGACCGGGAAAATTCAGCCAAACTCAAACATGCCCAGCAGAAATTGCAACAGCTGTGTCTTGGGAATCATATGTACTACTCAGATTATAGTTGTTTGATAATCTACATAATGTAGGAGCAAATCCTTCTAATTCATGGGTAGGCCTTATTCCTATCAGATATCAACACACATAAGGAGTTTAATTCTTATTATTATGCTCACACCATGTACAAATACAACCCTTTGTCTGACACAAAGGAAAAAGGAGATCATGATTATAGATGATTGCCACAGCTATCCTATAATAATAAAACCAAACAAGTCCAATATTCTATGACATGCACTGCATCTAAGGAGGCATAGACACTGCAGGTTGTCGGTAGCAGTATCTCTGCAAAGAAGGCCTCTTTAGCTGCGCAGTGCCACAGATGAAAAAAAGCAAAGTGTACTCATCATTGACAGGTGGTCTTCCAAAATCATAGCTTGATCTAACTAGACTCCGACTCCAACAAAGCACTGATGGGTCTTTACAGTTTGAATTATTTCTGTTCCATCTTTCAACTCTGTCCTCATCTCTGTCTCTCTTAAATTTAAACTATATGGAAATAATGATTAAAACAAATAGATACAATCGGAGAAAATAATCTTTTCCTAAAATATATTTTGAGCCAAATAAATTTCAAATATTTACAAATATTTGAATAAATACATTCATTGCATAGCAATACATTCATTGCTTGGGGAGGAGTGGCTGGAAGGCTGCCTGGAAGAAAGGGACCTGGGGGTGTTGGTGGACAGCCAACTGAACATGAGCCAGCGGTGTGCCCAGGTGGCCAAAAGGCCAATGGCATCGTGGCCTGTATCAGAAACTGTGTGACCAGCAGGAGTAGGGAGGTGATTGTGCCCCTGTGAGTACAGCACTCATGAGACTGCACCTTGAGTCCAGTGTCCAGTTTTGGACACCACAGTACAAAAAGGACATTGAGGTGCTGGAGTGGGTCCAGAGAAGGTCAGCAAAGTTGGTGAGAGGTCTGGAAAGCATGCCTTATGAGGAGAGGCTGAGGGAACTGGGGTTGTTTAGTCTAGAGAAGTGGAGACTGAGAGGAGATGTTTTTCTCTCTACAACTACCTGAAAGGAGGTTGTAGCGAGGCTGGTGTTGGTCTCTTCTCCCAGATTACTAATGATAAAACAAGAGGAAATGGCCTCAAGTTGCATCAGGGGAAGTTTATATTAGATATTAGGAAGAAATTCTTCACTGAGAGAGTGGCTGCCCAGGGAGGTAGTGGAGTCATTATCCCAGGAAGTGTTTAAAAAACGAGTAGATGTAGCACTTGAGGCTATGGTCTAATGGATAGCTAGAAATAAAAAAAAATAAATAATAAATAAATATATATATATATATGTAAAATTTTTTAAACCCCACCACTTATGAGTAAAGACTAATCCTGGAAAAGTAAATATCTAGAAATACAGATATATAGATGTAACTAATTTTCTTAAATCATTATTGCTACATTCAAGTGGCTCTATTCATGTGCAATGAAATGCACAGATTAGGATTCCCCAGTCTGCTTTCAAAGTCTTCACCTGTCAAAAATGCACTTCAGACTAAACCTTTCTGAACTTGGTGTAGCCTACAATGTGCTGTACATACCAATACTGGTCACTTCCATGACAGAGTTTTTTAACAGGTGCATTTGAATGTCTTCCTCTGAGGACTTCACTCATTATTTAGGTGTTAAAAGCTCACTACACGACAGTTTTGTCAAGAATGGAAGGGCTGCTGTGTAAAGGTTCCTACTGCTCTCTCATACTGGTTTTATAATTAAATTTAATGCTTTTTTAACACAATCTCATTTCTTGTGATGTTTATCATACCATGTGGCATGGCTCCACTATCGAAATTAAGAGCTCTGAGGGACCATACAGATACAGCGCAGATAAAATCTCACTGGGTCTCTGCTGTGCCTCAGGGAACTTGATCCTGATTCTCAGAGGGAATATAAAATGTGGTGCTCTGTTGCATGATAAAGAAAGGCAATTGGGATGGGGATTGGATGAAGCTGGTCTTCTCAGACCCTGGCACCTAGCACTGCTGCTTCTTCCTCTTTTCCACCTTCCTCCATTTCTGGCTTTGGAAATAAATCTCCAGTCATACAGCTACATACCTGCAATCAGACAGTCAAACCATCTGCTCAAAATTAAGATACAGGATAAAGACTAATAAAAGATAAAGAACTAAGGTAACTAGCTATGGATCTCTGGAAGATCTTTGGTCCTTAAGAATGTAAAGGCTGTAATTTCCAATCATTATGAAAATGCTGAGAAAGAAACAAACATCCCTGACTTTAAGGCAGGAGACAGATACTTGGTTATCAGCTCTATAGGCAGTTAACTTGATGCCATTTGCTGTCAGGGAAACTTAGGCATTCCCTTGTGCTGGTGTTATTTGCTTTATCAGCTGAGTTCACCTGATTTTACGTAATATTCAATGGTTCATATTCACTTCCCTTCCATTGCTTTCCTGCCACCTTTCTCTCTGAGGAAAATATTTGAGTTGACCTTCAGCTTGCTTTCTCCTACTGGAGCAGCTGCTGAAATTTCTCTCTTTTCACTTCCACTTCCACCCATTCCACCAAGTCCCCAGAAACATTTCAGTTGTATTGGATTTGTGTTGAAAGTCTGGTATTTCTAACACATTTCAGTAAACTTTTGACAGAAAGTAGTTATTAACAATAAGAGGGGGTTTTTTCTTGTTTTTTTCTTTTTTTTTTTTTTTTTTTTTTTAAAGGCAATAGA
This sequence comes from Megaceryle maxima, assembly GCA_024605025.1. Taxonomy (NCBI): domain Eukaryota; kingdom Metazoa; phylum Chordata; class Aves; order Coraciiformes; family Cerylidae; genus Megaceryle; species Megaceryle maxima. The sequence continues at coordinate 15,187 of JANHGN010007427.1, read as the reverse complement.
AATTCAGAGGTGCCTGTATCTATTTCTGCTGTCTGTGAAACAAACAAACAAACAAACTAAACAGGTACAGAAGATGACACCAAAGCTCGCATTACCCCACAGGCTCTGGCAGCCACTTGACATCAGTTTTGGCATTTTTGTTGAGAAGCAGAGGTACAACCTGCATCTCAAGGCATCAAAAACTGCAACTGAGAATCAACAGCTGTATTTGTTCAGCAAAACTAGCTCTGAAGCTCATTAGCAGTTAAGATACTTTACAGTACACCACAGTAGACCTCTGATATTTCCATTAATAGAAATGTTCTGTAAACTAAAAGGTATTATTTATGCAAAACTAAATTCTAAGAATAGTCCAAATTCAAATATGCATCAGTATTTTAAACCATGGTGACACTTCATACACAGACAGAAGTTACATTGGTTGCTTATATTCTCTGCTTTCAGAGCTGAACTACTGGGAACCGCAAGGAAAGATTTTGATACTCACATAGATCTGCCTTTCTGAGATTTCTCATTCTTACAATTTTCACAGAGAGTAAGTAACATGGGCATTCTTCACTCTGCAGGAAAATGACAAAGTTATTGCCTGCATTAATATTAAAATTTTTATGGTTCATAAAACATGCCCTCCCATAAATATGTGTTGCCATTTTCAGAGCTATGCAGCAAAATTGGACGATTAACTACTTGCACTGTCTTGGAAGTTAAAACCATGTCTATGTAGTGTTAAAAAAATAGGCAGAAAAAGAGGAAATATTCCTCTGTGCGTGCATGGAAGAAATAACAGCAAAACGGATAACACAGGAAAATGTTTTAAAATAAAATTAATGCTTCCGTTACATGACAGGACATTTTAATTTAAACTAAATCTTTATCAATAATAAAGCTGGAAAAAATAAGCCAGAAAAAAAACAAGCATGCATGAGAAGCACCTCCATTAAACATCTGTAAAAAAAGGAAAAAAAAATTTCACTCTCTTGAACAGTTGAAATATCACATGGAAAGCAGGTGTTTTCTTCAGATAATTTTATTTAGCAAAAAATCCAACTTTCTGTTTAAAATCTTTGTCAGGAACTTTTCCCAGAAGTGGTAAAGAGTAGATACATGAAAGGTTGTAAAGTATTCAGTTCTTGTGGCCAGGATGTGGAGGAAACATGAAGTGCTTCTTAGGAAACAGAAACAATCCATGGTAAAATGTATAATCACAATGCTGTAGATTTCAGTGTCTTAGCTATGTCCATAAGCATCATGACCCCAGAGGAAAATGAAACCGTACCATGAGTGAGGCACCACCAGCATAAATGCAGCAGAATCTACTTTAAACAGTTTAGGAGGATGTGCTTATGAAAATTCCCAATCCAAACCAAATGCTGGATATTTGCAAAGTATCATTAGCTGAAATATCAAGCACCAAAGGAAAGACAAATAACTAGACACCACCTAAAATAATATAAATTCTTGCAGATTTTAGTACCTGAAACTTCAGCTATTGGTTCTCTGGAAGTCATTAGCTAATCCCTCTGCCATTCTCTGCTAGTAAAATGACTTCATTAAATCCCTTTAGGGGGATTATGTCATTCCTCCTCTTTTTCCAATTAGGAATTGACCCAGCTGAGAACTTGGATACAAACTCCTGTCACTCTTGAATTATGATAAGCTGAACTTGGTCTTTATTTTGTAACTGACTCCAAAACAGAAGGGTACATGTTAATGTTCTGTTTCTTCTCTCTGGATTCAGGCTCTGGATGGAATAATTCTCCTGCCCTTCCATCACCAAGAAGCCTCTACTTTTACTTTCTCATGAGGCTGTTTCAGTGGTTAAGGGCATGGGGGAGAGCAGAGAGGATGTGTACTTTTCACACAGAGATAATTGCCAGACTGTTCATTACTCTCCCCTCCTTTCAAAAGGATGAGCCTATATGTACTTAGTGTTTCTTTAACCCTTTGGGTTAGACATTCACACTTTTTATTTCTTAAGCCATGGGGTTTCTACATTTGAGGTCGTCAATCACCAATGCACACTTTTGCTAACACACATCCATGTTATGGAGGGAAACTCTATAATCTCCATTTCATAACAGGGTCACAGAATGATTAAATAACTCACTCATAGTCAAACAGCAGGTTAATTTCAGAGCTGAGAAGAGGACAGTGTGAGGACTCCCTGAAGCCCAACAAGAAGTTTTAGGGCTTTCCATCCTGGTTATGTTCCAATAATAAATAAATTTTTAAAAAGTATTCTCAGAGGTTATAGGCAACAGCAGATCAATATTTTCTTGAGTATCAGTCATGCACAAATATCAAACTAGGATCATCTTTGTGTCCATGATTAATCACTGGTTTTAGTCAGTGACCTGTCTGCATATACCACTACCAGGCAGTTGATAGCACAGCTATGTGGGCACAGCATGTGACTATACTATAGCTGACAGATGTTGGGTTGCAGAAGAGACCAACTTACATAATGCTTGCAGATTCAGCCTAAATCCACAGCAAGCTTCTGTGAGACATCTAAGACTGCTTCCCAGCCTCCCCATGGATCACCCACTGTGGCTGAACTTCCCTTCACTACCAAAAGCAGCAAATACAAGAAAAGCTATCAGTCATCATGACATAGCTAAGTAAATACATACATGAATTTGGACTAACAGCTCCCAAGTCCTCTTCTAACAGCAGAATCCCAGCCACAAACCCACTCAGGTCATCTTCAGCTTCTAAAGAATCAGGTCTGAATTTCCATACACTTACCTCATGAGCACTCCAGTATGATCCCATTGTGCTCCCAGCTGTATACAAGTCAGATACGGGTGTCACTTCACTGTTACAGGCAACAGCTGATAGTGACTCAACAAAGTACCTCTGCAAACTTTAAGGAGTCACCTGCTGAGGAGCAAGTGGCTTATTCATGCCCCACCTTCCTCATTGCATGAAAGGGAAAGTATGAAGAGAGAAGGGGAGGGAATTTGCTGAGTTTATTTGATAGCTAAACACCAGAGGCACTTGTTGGGGAAAGGCTGTACACACCAAGGTGCCAAGAGTTATTTAGTAATTCAAGATAAGGGCATGATAATTCACAGCACTTACACGTGGATACCTATGACCTATCAGCCTAAGTAATGCCCAAATCAGTGAAGATAATAGCAGCTACCTACCTGTGGGCTGCAGCAGCACTCCAATAAACAAACAAAAGTATCATGGATGAAATAACTTTAAAGGACCTTTTCTTGAAAGTAGGAAGAGTTGAGATGCTTGCTGGCAGATATTCCCCCAGTTTCAGAACCCTTCTACAAATGTAAAACTTCTGAATAAACCAAAATGAAAGAGAAAAAAAATCTCCTCCAAACTAGGATATACATTGATTCATCTTAAATGCTAACATCTAGATGTTTTAAACACGATGCAGTGCCACTGAATTATGATATGAAAATGACACCCAACTTTTTCATTTCATGGTAGAAAACTGTACAGCAGCAGATATGCAGGTAAATAACCCTTGAACAGGTCCAGCTGCTAACATGGACAGATGTCTGATATGAAGTGAACACTTGAGAACTGCAGGAGGTGATGCAGTACCCACAACCTGTCTTCCCCTACACACACTCATCAAGAAAATACACAATACAGTCAATTCTGGCCTTACAACTTTTCACTGAATAAAACTTAGTTTAGGCATCAACTGTTTTAGGATTAGGAATATACCTCAATAAACTTCTGATTAAAGAGATGTGAAATGACACAAGATAAAATTCCCTTTAACATTTTCTTTGGTAAAAAAGACCCTCAATCAGACAAGCAGATTTGGCTATTTATCTCAAAACTGAGAGAAACTGATCTGAAAGTGCCTAAAGACAGACTTTTTTGTTAGCTTCTGCAGCAGCTGAATGGATGTTTCTTCATCCACTCCCCTGGAAAAGTTTGACTTGGGGATGAAGGGCAATGGTAGCAAAATAACTATGGAAAATCATGGCTGCCCACAGGTTGTTCAAAAAAACCACAAAACCACACACACAAAACCCAACCAAGCAAAACAAAACAAAACAAAAACCACAAACAAGCAAGAAAAAACAACCACCCAAACAAGAAAAACACCAAAAAACCCACAAAAAAAACCCCTCAACAACACAACTCCTCTAACTAAACAACACTGAGCAGTCGTGGTGGGTTGACCTTGGCTGCACACCAGGTGCCCACCAAAGCTGCTCTATCACTCCCCCTCCTCAGATGGGCAGGGGAGAAAAAAACAGAACAAAAGGCTCATGGATCAAGATATGGGAGAGATCATTCACCAGTTGCCATCGCAGGCAAACCAAATTCGACTTGATGAAATTAGTTTAATTTTTAACCAATCGAATCAGAGTAGAGCAATGAGAAATAAAAACTAAATCTTAGAACACCTTTACCCTATCTCTGTCTTCTTGGGCTTAACATCATTCCTGATTTTCTCTATCTCATCCCTGCCAGCAGTGCAGGAGGGTGGGGAATGGGGCTTGCAGTCAATTCATCAGACATTATTACTACTGCTCCTTCCTCCTCAGAAGGAGGACTCCTCACACTTTTGCCCTGCTCCAACATGGGGCCCCTCCCATTGGAGATGGTTCTCCATGAACTTTTCCAACGTGAGTCCTTCCCACAGGTGACAGATCCTCACAAACTGCTTTTGCCATAGATTGTAGTCCTTCAGGAACAGACTGCTCCAATGTTGGTCTTCACCACAGCGAACCTCTCTTTCAGATCCTGGAGTACCTCCTCCCCTCCTTCATTGACCTTCGTGTCTGCAGGGTTGTTTCTCTTACTCTTCTCTCCAGCTGCAGATGTGAAGGTTTCCCCCCGACCCTTTTTTAAATATGGTATCTCAGAGACACTACCACCATTGCTGATGGGCTGTGTCTTGGCCAGCTGCAGGTTCATCTTGGAGCCACCTGGTATTGGCTCTATTGGACATGGGGGGAGCTTCTAGCAGCTTCTCAGAGAAGCCATCCCTGCAGCCCTCCAGCTGCCAAAGCCTTGCCATACAAACTAAATAATTCTGACCAAAAAAAATCCCCAACAAGGGCCAACAGCTGAAAAGTTAAACTGAGCCAGAGTACCTCAGGGAGCCCACAGGCTTTGTGAAGCTGACACAATACCCAGATCTTTGCAATTAGAAGAGGACTCTGACAAATTTGATGATACCCTCCCTGGCAGCCATTAAGGATTTAGTCACGATGCTGATTTTGACAGTTTGGGTATCTTGAGTTCATCAGTGGCTTCTCAAATGAAACAATGGACAAGGTTTTAGAAGATAAGGTTGAAATTTTCTATGTACTTTGTTGGGAAATCTGTGGAGAGAAAAGACTCTTCTGTAGTTCTTGCCTGCTTCTCTTAGGCCAGGCTGCATAAGGAGGTGAGGAACTCCTGTAAGCATCATGCTGTCTGGCATTTGACAAATTCACAGCTGCCAGCACTTGTCTTTCTTTCACAACACTTCTGTGGGACTGTGACCAAAAAGACATCAAAAAACAACTTCTTAAACAGCTCCAGTTCTAGAAGTTACATGTGTGTCTCTGCCAGACCTTTCTTGGCCTTTAGTGTGTTCGAGTAGATTCTTTCTCCTCAAAACACCTGGGCTTTTGCTGCTGAATTTTTTTTTTTTTTTTTTTTTTTTTTTTTTTTTTTTTTTTTAAATCCAACAGTTAATATTTTTTGGTAACATCTGAAAAACTGTCCACTGAAGCAGAGAATGCAAGATAAATATTTTGCTCTATATCCACATTCAGGTATGCAATGATGGTTGATCAACATCCATATTTTGGTGTACAGGACTACTGCTTCTTGGGAATGACACACAATTGTTTCCTGCATTACAAACCTCTCTCCTGTACAGCTCAAAGTTGAAGTGCTGCTTCTTGGTAATAGGTTGTTCATCAGGTCCTTTATCAGACGTGTGGACCCATAATTTAGCACATTCCCACTATGAGCATTTCTTCCCTTGTTCTTTGGCAACTGCACTGGTGTTTTAGAGGTGTTATGGTTTTGTGCTTTGTGTGTATAAGTCAGCTTTTTACTTTCAGCCACAGCACTTCAATGTACTTGTCAAACAACTAGGTAGACTGTGGCAATCAAATCATCTTAATTTGTACTAGATTACCTAGCTGCTGTATTTTACATTTTATGGTTAACAACTCTGATGCAGTGAACAGAATATTGGTTTCTCACTCCCTTTCTGCAGTATGATTCTGGGAGTGGAATTACCACACATCTTGCATTCCCCCTTCACACACTATCCATTTCAGAAATAGCACCATTCACTACATTGAACAATCTTCAGATGGTGCTGAAATAAAATTGCATTTTGGGGAAACAGCTGCAGCACACACACGTGATCTGAGACAGAATACAGCTGACTTGTGAGATGTAATGCAATGGTCCTTCAAAGCAAATCAGTAAGTTCAATTTAATTGATCAGAATAGATGTCATCAGAGACCTAAAAGGCCACTCACGTGTACACTCATTATCCAACACAAATCTGAAAAATCAAATATCCTTCATAAGATATATATATTTCACAACACTTCATGACAAAAAAAAAAGCACCTGGGAAACAAAAATCTTGAAAGGTAGACCATTTAATTCAACTTATTAAAATCAAGTAAAATAATTTATATTTATGTGCATGGTCACCACCTTCTCCGTCTGAAGAGTGCTTTATAGATTTGCTATCAATGGTCGCAATGAAATGCCAGAGTATCTTGCAAATGACAAAGTACTAGCAACTAGCCACCAAGACAATAAAATATTGCAGAGATAAAGAGCTAAAACTATTTCCCTGTTGCACACAGCTGAGTGTTCACCTCTTGAGCATCACAATGAGATGGGGTTAACAGCATAGACTACTGTGCTTGGTGTCACAACTCCAGATCAACAAGCAGCTTAGTAAACCAAACCATGTGGCTTTGAAATAAATACTTCAAGTTTTCTTTTTTGAGTAGGTTACTTAGTTAGAAAGAGATGGCACCTGACAAGAACAGTGAAGTAACTATTGCATACACGCTGTCACGGTAAATACTTAGTAAGGGAGAGGAAAAAGCTGTTCAAGCAGAGGACTGTGCTTGCGATACTGGCTGGCTTGGGGCTTGTTTCTTCCGTGCCACAGCCATGCGCAAGGCCTGAAGAATCATGTTCTCATTGTTCATGATGTTGTAATTAGTCAGCTTCATAAGCTTGTTGAAATCTTCTGCTTTCAGCGAGACCTCCCTCGTTGAGTATGGAGAGCAGAAACTGCAGATATCAACCTTGCCCTGTTCCATTTCAGCAGCACTTCGTGACATGCCTGTGAAGGGGAAAAAAGGAAAGCACATATATATAGACCCAGGAAATTACAGTACTCTCATAGTCTATGTCAAGAATAATTTAGATCATGAGATGCAACTGTTATGAAGACAACTGCAGTGCTATGATCTCTGAAAAATCTGCTTCAGAACAAAGTCTATTGGAACTGAAAAAAATGGTGTCACCAAACATCATTCCATAGCAACCAGCACCTTCTACTGGCCAGCTCGTTGCACATCATTTTATCTGGTCACAGGTGCTCAAGTCTTACCCTGTAGATTATCGAGTAAAATACTTACTAAAAGTAAAAGAGATAAAGAAATATATAGTACAGGAGGAAGCAGAATATTAGTAGCCTTGGAAATCATCATAAAAACAAAGCCTGAATTTCAAATACTCACCCAAAAGTACACAGTGACTATGTTAGTTTATGTACTATTGCTTTGACTTTCCAGCATATACAACATTAAACAGTCTGAATAGAAAGCACTGTGGGCCTCCAGCGAACCATTCTATACTGTACAGGTAATCCTCCCATAGGTCTGACTGTCATAAAGATATATAATCTGAAAAATACACTTTGTTCTACATGCTGAAGTAAACTTTTGGAGATAACAAGAAGAAATCAGTTCCCATCCCTCTACTTGATGAACATATTTCTTCTTTCACTGAATTGCACCAAGACTCAAAACAAAATTGTGCACAAAATTTCACCTGATTTTGCAAACAATTTGTGTCATTCTATTTTGTAATGAATATGCTAGTAGGAACAAGCAAGCAAAGAAAGGATTTTTGTGTTTGGGATGAGGACAAAACACCCAGGGAGTGAGAAAGTTTTATTGGGTTAATAAAATGAGCTGGGTACTGATAACTTACCAGGTGCTACATATCTTTGGAAGGTGTCATTCACTAATGGAAAATAAAGCAGCAGAGGAGCTCCTGGGGTGTCTGCACCATCAAACATGTAGCACTCCTTCAGGTTCTTCTCATCATCCTTCAGTCCAATGCTTGGAAATGGAATTCCCTGCTCTGAGAAGTATCTGCAAGTCTGCTGCAGAGGCTGCTCATGGCCCAACCACAGTAGCACAAAGAATGGAAAAGATACCCAACATCAGGCTGCTGACAAAGCCCAATAATTCATGACAAGTTGCACAAAATAGACTGACAGCACTGGACAGAGGGCAATAATGCGAGCACTGCAGCCCCAGGGGCCACTCTCTCTTGCTTGAGGATCTATTTGAAAATAGTCTTAAGGGAAACCACCTAATATGAAGACGTTAAAGAGTTTTTAAATATGTACACCAAGGCACATCTCTAAAATGGGAATACAATTTAGGAATGGAGTAGAACAGATTCATTCAAAGCATGTTATAGAGCATCTTTAGTTAAAGGAGCACTAACTCAGAAAAATGTAGATCTAAATAAAACTAAATTTGCAGTCCAAGACAGTAAGATTCACAGTCACATTAACTGTTTATAGAGGAGTATAACTTGTGAGCTGACTTCAGTAGACTTCAGCAGCATTTTGAGATCAACTTACCCATTTCCATACCTTTGAATTTTAGAAATAATATGTTAGCTTGAAATCTCCTATTTTAGACCTCGAAGTATATCACTAAAAGCATCCACTGGAAAGCTCATTTGTGATGACCAACCTTGTTAAATTATCTAACAAACACTGAAGTACCACCTCAGTTTGCCTGAATTAAATATTTCCAAAAGATTTTGTCGTACAAGACAGTAATGTAGTGCAAGTTATTACATATGCTCTTTTTCAGCTGCAGTACAGGGACAAGTATTTTTCATGTGGCATCACAGTGTAAAAGCAGCATTAAAGTATCTTTCATCTGAAAACATGACAGAACATTAACCAGTGAGCATTGCTCTTTTGGTGGTGCCCTTTAGGGAGAGATTTACAATTACAAGTCTATATCTGGAAGACTAAATCTGTCCTTTTATGTTGTGAATACCACTTACAAAAAATCTATATAAATATTTTAAAATCAGATTTCTGCTTCAAGCTGCTATTTAAGGAGAAAAAGTATTTCTTAAAAGAGATAAAAATAAAGATTAATAAATTCTTCACTTGGTTGTTCTTTGACAGCTAGAAATCACATATTAAAATAAAAAGACAAACTCTTAGACATTTAAGAAACATGCAGATTAAATTCAGCATCTAAATCACAGACAAAATTTTCCCTGCTATATTTGTACTATTAAAGCTTACAAATAATTGTTATAGAAGTTTTGCACATCAACCATCATAACTTCATTGTGCTTCTCTGTATTTCATTGGTGGTGAACTTAGGGCTATTTCAAAAGTAGTTTGAGAAAAATTGAGATATTTTCTCCTCAAGGAATTTCCATTTTTCTTCTAAATTTAGGAAACACCATGTCACTAAATTCCACATTTTACAGACACCTGTCTGGAAGGTGTGGAAAGCAAAGGAAAAGCCATTACTAAACAAAGACAGTTTTAAGACTCCTCACCAAGATCTGTGATCCACCAGTGTAGTTTAAGTGTATGATGATGTCCACTTTCCGCTCTGGTCTCATGAGGGGTGGACAGCTGGTTTCAAAGAAGAAAGCTGCATCCACTAACTCCAGGTGCTCCGAGTTGCCTCTCAGGTCATTAGGAGAGGTGTCTAGCAAAGTGTCTAAAGAGTAAAAGATTCAGAGCTACCAACAAACTGCAGAAAGATGCCTGTCAAGTTAGAAAGCAAAAGGAAGGCAAGCTTCCCTCTCATCCAGAATTTTCTCTTTGCTTTAGGATTGCTACATGATATCCTAAAGCTCCCTTCAGTCTCTCCACTCATGTTTTGTTGGTGTTTCCAAACCCATGAACTGCACCAAAACCTAGGCAGGTGTTCCATACATGCAGAGCCCCAGCCCAACAAATTTCACCCTGTTAAGGACTTGCAGTACTAAATGACCCAAAAACCAAATAGTTGTGTTACTGGAAGTGGAAGATGTGGGGAGCTACTTTATTCTCTCTCCTCTCAGCAAGCACTAACAACTTACCCCAAAACCCACTCAGCTCTCCTCAGGATGTACAAATGCCCCTTGCTAGATCCCAGACCCTGTACCCACCCCAGTGACAACTGAGGCACGTAGGCAAGAGCATTTGTCCACACCTTTCCACCTTGTGAAATGCTCCTGCTGGATGTACTCGTTGTGCATCTGGAAGCCCCTCAGGAAGTTGTGGTACTTAGAGACGGCAGGGCGGTCCGTCAGAATATCCCGGAGAGCTGAGGAGAGGCCACTTGTAGGTGTGAACATGCATGTAGCCATCTCATACGGCTTCTCAGGCAAGTCTGGTTGTTCCTCTAGAGATATATGGCATAAGTGACATGCAAGTGAATAATAATCATGAGACAAAGTGCAAAGAGAAGAAAGGGTCAATGCCTCTTCTGTACCAATAGTAATCATGTGTTCACAGGTCTCAGCATTGCCCTGTTTTTCCCTATGGTCCACTGTGAATCCCAGTT